>JAGDQP010028070.1:1983-24441 GCA_022664845.1 Lepisma saccharinum
TTTTTCAGTATCGGCTTTTAACAAAGACCCTCTTATGAAAAAAAACTGGAGGTTCCTTTTCAACCTGTCTTCCTAGAAAATCGGACTCGGACTATCCGAATTCGGACTGTCCGAAATCGGACTCTTCGGACTCGGACTGTCCGAATTCGGACTGTTCGAAATCGGACTTTCTATTCGGACTCGGACCGTCCGAAATCGGACTTAAGTTCGGACTCGGACCGTCCGAAATCGGACTTAAGTTCGGACTCGGACCGTCCGAAATCGGACTCGGACTGTCCGGACATTTAATCGGACTCGGACTCTAAAATGTCCGGACTTCGGACAGTCCGAGTCCGATGAACAACCCTAACAGAAAGCATCTATAATTGGTCTTCCTCACAGTTCAAGAAACCTGTATTTGTTTTAGTGATGTAAAAAAAAGATCTTTAAAAAAATGAAAAACTGACCAGCGGGAAACAAAACAGAACTATTATTATTATTATTAATAATATTATTATTATTTGGGGCCCCTGACATTGTTTGATGATTGAAGAAATAGTTAAAATGTTTGCTCTTGTTTCAATATTGCGACTCCTTTTGACAAAATTTCCCGAAAGATGCCTAAAAGCCATGAACGTGGAACATTTCTCTCGTGTACAAGAGCACTCAGATAGATTGCATTCAAACTGTAAACAGGTTTGTTGTACATTTTTTGGCGTAAAATATTTTAATTTTACAAAATAAAATGAGAAATGCATGTGCTAAGTATTGAATTTTCGTGTTTTGTCTCACAGAAAAAAAATCGTTTTTACTCTGCCTGCACATCATTACATGGTTTGCATCTTAACAAGTCAGGCAAGATGCATTTAGCGTTGAAACTCTCTATGCTATTAAAGATGAATGTGTGTCACAAGTTCTTGATCAAAAGCCATCCCACTGCCATTGCATGATCAGGGAAACGTCAAGTGAAGCCTGAATTAGTGCTAAATCAGTGACTAATTCAGGATTTAGTGCTTCAGATAAATAATATTCCAGATAATGCTGTCAGAAGTCCCAATGATATGTTAATTATTCATCAGAATATTCAACCAATACGGAACAAAAGAATCAATTGGAAGTAATCCTTGAATATGTTAATCCTGATGTATTATACTTTTCAGAACACTGGTTGAAGGCAGATGAAAGTATCACAATTTCTGGTTATGAACTAGCATCAATATATTGTAGTAGGAATATTAATAATGGTGGTGTGTGTGTGTATTTATACAATGTCAACTCTGCATGTCTGTACTAGCACTATTTTAGAAAAAGTGCATTGCATTGACAAACATTTTGAATTCACTGCTGCTGAAATTAAAAATAAATCCCATTTGCTTCTCATAATTTTTTAAAGATGCCTACAGAGCGCTTGGTAAATATCCACGATAAGTTATTAATGAGATCAGAGGCTAGAACAATGTTAAATGTAAGTAATTACAAAACCTCTAATTTCTGTATTTGTCATCACAATGTACAAGGTTTAGGAAACAAATTGGATTTTTTGGATGTGTTACTCCATGATGAATTAAAAATGGTACAGGTACTATGTGTATCTGAACACTGGATGGATCAAGATAATATTACAATAGTAAAGCTTAAGCATTAACTACTTCCACAACACTGTGTCTCGTGGTGGGGTTACAATCTTCGTCAATGAATATATTCGCTCACAAGAAATTGATGTTAGCAAATACTCATGTTACTTACATTTCGAGATAGTTGGGGTGAGACTTTCTGATATAAGAATGCGTATATTTTGTATATATAGAACCCCCAGTAGCAATTTTTCTTAAGGCACTAGATCTTATTTTAGGTAAAAGTTCAAATAAATCTGAAAAGATAATTTTATGTGGAGATCTAAATGTTGATTGGCTAACTCCATCAGTAAACAAAGAGCAACTTCAGATGCTATTTAATACTTACGGACTAGAGGCAATAGTCAATGTACCCACCCGGCAAGACAAATCTGCTCTAGATCAATTTATACTACTCAAATATTTGGTTATCAGAAATTATTTGTAAACAAACAATTAGGGTTTTCTGACCACGATTACTTTTAAATTACATGAAAGAATTGATAAGAATGATAAAATATATACGGTGCAGTCTAGAAATTTATCGCGCAAAAACGGAAAATTTTATTGGTAATTTATCGACAGAATTATGGGACAGTACATATAAGGCTGGTACAGTTGATCAAAAGTATCAACAATTTCTTGAAACTTTCTTGTACTATTTTAATATCTCCTTCCTGGCAAAACCTAGAATAGTAAGAAACAAAACCAATGTTAATTGAATTACCAAAAGAATACTTACCTCCAAGTTGACTTTGTTTCGCTATAACAAGCTGCTAAAAGCTAAATATCAAATTTCTTCGGATGTCGTAAACTATATCAAGAAGTACAGAAAAGTGTATCGTATGGTAATAAAAGCAGCTAAATTTTCTTATAACAATGCGTATATTTCTAGGTCCAAGAACAAAACAAGAGCCATGTGGGATGTCATAAATGAGAGTACTGACCAAGAGAAAGTAAATACCATAGATTATTTGTGTGTATATAATAAGATATGTGCTTCCCCAAAGGATATTGCAAATACATTTAGTAATCATTTTCAAATGACTATACAGTCGTCATTTAATGAAACCACACACACACAAATTAATACGATTAAATTTAATGACAAAACTATGTTTCTGACCCCAGTTACTGAGGAAGAAGTATCACACACAATAAGTAAATTATCGGTCTCAAGTTCATCAGGAATTGATGATGTTCCGAGTAAGGTTATTAAAATATGTGCTCCTCACATCATAAAAATACTCTGTCATCTTATCAATGTATCTTTGGAAACAGGTGTGTTTCCCAATAAGTTAAAATTTGCTAAGGTCATCATTATTTATAAAAAAAGGTGATATGTATGATCCAAAAAATTATTGCCATATTTTTATTTTGTCAACATTTTCAACAAATTTTGAATCTTTGATGCTATCGCGCTTAAATAATTTCTTGTATTCTTGTAATATCATATCTAATGGTCAGCATGGTTTTGAGAAAAATAAATCAACGGATACAGCCCTTTTTGATTTTCTTACGAATACTATGGCTACATTAAATAAAGGATGTTATGTCGTTGGGCTGTTTGCTGACTTCTCAAAGGCTTTTGACACTGTTGATCATCAAATATTACTTTCAAAATTGTATCGTTATGGAATTAGAGGCACTTCTTACGAATGGGTTAAATCATATCTTACTAATAGAATGTAAGCAGTACAAATCAAAAAACGTATTCAAAACAACTTATGTACATAGTTTTCCACTGTCAAAAAAGTTAGTAAAGGTGTCCCCCAAGACTCCATATTGGGACCTTTACTCTTTACACTATACATCAATTCGGTGTACTATATGTTGATGATGTAAATATACTTGTGTCAGGCAACTCTATGAAGGAATTAAACGAAAATTTGGAATCTACTTTTGACAATCTTGTCACATGGTTTTCAGCAAACGAACTGAAGTTAAATAATGAAAAAATAACTATTCTTAATTTTTATCTAAAAAACAAAGCCTACTCTCTTTCTTAGCTATCCTTGATTCAGGAACAATTAAAACCGCATCCTCGGTCAAATCTTTAGGAGTATTAATTCAAGATAATTTCCAATGGGATGAACATATAAATAAATTAACTAGTAAACTAAGGTCAATCTGCTTTGCGCTTTACAGATTATGTAATACTGTTTCACGCCAGTCACTTTCATCGTTGTACTTTGCAAAATTTTACTCATTAATAAACTATGGAGTGATTTTTGGGGGTTCCTCAACCAAGGTTATAACGCTCTTCCGTCTACAAAAGAGAGCAATTAGATTAATTTTTGGTTTACGTAGAGGTACATCCTGTAAAGATAGTTTAGAAATAAAAAAAAAACGGCTGACTTTACCATGTCTATATATGTACAGGTCTATTTTATATATAAAAAAAATAAGAAGAAGAACTATTAATTCGTTGTAACAGTATTCATTTATATAATACTAGGCAACAAAAAATGTATATGTTACACAGCAAAATTCCTCTTTAAAAAAAAAAACGTATATATTAACTGTACACGCTTATACAATAAACTTCCGCTAGACACGAAAGGTATAAGCAATATTAATATAGTTAAGAGAAGACTGTTCAATATCTTTGTGTACATTATTACACAATGGCTGAATATTTAACTGATAATCTGTAATGTTTTGTTATCTGACAACTGTAATGCTTACTATTCGTAAACTAATGTACAAGCTGAATAAATTGAATTGAATTGAATTCTGACACTACACCTAGCTTTCTTGAAATGACCCATTTTCACTTCTCTTAATGGAGAGAAGTGAAAATTTTAAGATAGAACGTAGTAACCCAATTTACATTATAAATTGACCATTTGTATTACACACTTAGTATGGTAATGAATACGGAAACAAACACTGAGAAAACATATAATCCCGTTTTTGTTTTGTAAACAAAAATCGTTGTTTCGTGACATTGCCTAGTTATTACACAAAATATATTTGTATTAAAGTATTTAATATCTTTTTCTTAAAAATTTTGATTGTATCTACGTATCTGCTATCGATTTTGACTATAATAAATATACAGTATATCATTAAAATGATTTTTATTTAAGGTATATAGGCAACTTTGGCTCAGGCCGAATGGACAATTTTGGAACACGGTGTTCGCTTGCCACAAAGTCCACTGGGTAGGAACCGAGCTTGAACCGAAGACCCCACGCACCAGAGGTGAGCGCTCGACCACTGAGCCACCGTGCCCTCAAAATAGCTCTGATATTTTATGGAATATAGTCATAGGGCGTTCCCAAACTGATAGTACAGTTTTGAGGGCTGAAATCACTCATCGAAATGAATTTAATATAAGTGAACTTAAATCCTAGAAAATTTCGTTTGGGAGATGTAGCCTGGAGAAAAAAATAAGTTGCTATTACTTAGGAAGAAAGGTTTCAGTGTTGCCAGGCAAATGCCGAAATGGTACGAAATAACTAGATCCTGGTCGACTATCTTTCAATTAGGAAGATACAGACGTTATTTTAGAAGAAAAGCTGACACGTTGATATGGGTACATGTAAACATGTACTATGATGTTATTATAATTGGATTTAAATGTTTTGTTTTATTCAATATGAAATGAAAGTTATTTACATTGTTGTTTTATATAAATTAATTTGAATTCAGTGATAGAATATTACTATTGTTTGCAATTTGGGAATTAATTTGGTTATTACTATATTGAGTATTTTGTTATGAGGTAACTGAATCTTATTCTAAACGTCATTGAGGAGAGTATTTACAACCAGATTGTTGATTGTTTCTGGATTATATGATTAAATGTGACATGATAGTAGAAAATAATATTAATGAATTTAAAAGAATAGATTGGATCATTGTTCAGAAGAGATATTATAATATTTAATCGCATTAAAAAATTTATTTAATTTGCAACAATTAGGACATTTGTGTAAGTCAGAAAATTAAATAAATCAAGATTGTAAATAGCTATGTCATAGAAAGTTATTTTGTATATGCATGTAAAGGATGATGTTTGGTTCTGTAGAAAAGTCTTACAATTGATTTTAATAAATCGATTCTCCTTTCTAGATCCTCTTTTTTTATTTCACGTTTTCGCGTTAGTTACGTGAGAGACGGTGCAGTGCCTTCGTGGCTCTATTATCGTTTCTCATCTGATACTAACCCTGATAGAGATTGTACGAAAGTTGTAGTAGTAGTTTCCACTGCTTCAACTAGGGGGTTATGTCGTTTTTAAAGCAGATTTGGAGCAGTTAAATCAACTGGTCCTCGGGATTAGATTATATCGTTGGTTTATGTTCCAAGCTCGTATCTACATTTAAGGATTCACGACAAGAGTCCAACTTGAGAAGCGACCCTGAGAGAGATTAATTGCTACCGGAGAAGTATAAAGGAGAGATGTATAAAGATTAGGCATTCAGGCTTAGCAACGTAAAATTATTTAAAATAGTCCCCTTTTAGGACTTATGTTGTATATTTCTCTGAAACCACTTCATTGTGCATCGACGATAGTAACGTAGAAGTTTCATGTGTGTTAACCTTCCTTTGTAAAATGTACCATAAGTTAGTAACGTCATATCTTCCTTCCTTTTCAAAATTATTAGAAGTTATACTTGCCTATTTTCCATAGGTATCATCCCTAACGAAGTGTAAGAGGTACACCACATATTGTGAACTTTACATTAGTTTTTACTCGTTATGGTATTTGAGAAAGAAAACTGACTTACCCCCAGTTTTATACTCGACCGTTAATCTTGTAAGTTGAGACCAAGTCATGTTTTGTGTACGCGAAATGAAACTTGGCCTCAACTTAGCGCTGACTAGAAGCATAAACCACATAATAGATAGACTTAGCAAACTTCCCCATTTCTGTCTGCGCTAAAATAATAGAATATGACGTCTATGCCAGAGCTACCTAGCGGATGACTGCAAAATCACGTGCTCCTGTACAAAAACCCATTAGTTTTAGCGCAGACTGAAGTAGGGAAGTGTGCTAAGTCTATCTCTTATGCGGTCTATGCTCAAATATAAGAAAGAAAAATAAGTAAGTCAAGTTGCGGTATTCTACATGTCGACTCCAGAAGCCAAAGAATACAAGGTTGTACATTAACACATTAAGATCTAAAGTTCCTTTGTACAAAAATGACAGTTTTATATCAGATATATTTCCAGTTATATATAAAACTGACATCGAGTTTTTTATTCGTCAATGACACGTGTATCCCTTGGCTTCTGAACCCATACATAATCTCAGTTCTATTGTACAATAACGTACTAATTTATTGCTTTGTGCGAAAATAGCACTACTTGTGGTGAAATTGGGTAACACCAAGCTTCATCACATAATGAAACGATCACGGTACTCGATGAGACTATGAAGGTATGTATATAAACTTCAAAACAATCCAAGCCAGATACTTGTTCTATTTTGTTATATGTCTGTTGTTATATGCAAATAAAATCTCTCATTGTATTACTCCATTCTCATCACTCTGACACCTGACTCCGCGCGTGGGAGTACTGATACAAGGAGCAATACAAACGTGGTCTTTGTTATGTAAAGGAAAGAAAAAATCAATCAATAGTGCAAAATATACAAAAAAAAATTGCACTTCTTATGTTCCTATTATATTGACATTTTTAAAAGGTTTCTGATTGTTGTGTGCCCGGTTTTGTAAACAAAGTATACTTTTCTTCTTGTTATAGTTATGAACAGCGGAAAAGTACCAAGGCATTCAGTCAGTGGTTCAAATAACTCTGAAACGAGATACAGATGGAAACAAAGTGTAATACCAACAACAATAACCACCGAACAGCAAATAACCATTGTCCCTATTCCAATGAAACAGATGTTTCGTTCAATTTGAACGTAGATGAATCGTAAACTTAATTATATCCATGTTCTATATATTCAAGGTTTTTAAAACTTTTTTGAGATGCCGTACTCGTAAATCGAAGAGAGTATAATCATGTGAAAAGAGTGGAAACGATAATTTTTACAGACTTTTTCTTTACTTCACAATGGTTCGTAGTGTTCTCATATCTTGCAACGTTAATTTAACTCATTTCCCAACATCGACTCATAAAATGATGAAATTTTGCACAGCGACGTAAGCCGGGTGACAATACAAAATTCCATTCTTACTTTCATATATTTCTATATATTTATACATTTTAAAAGCACATTTTAATATATTTTTTTTTTAATATGGACTTCTTTATCCTAAAATAAATACTAGCCTGCAACGATCTTCCGTGCGACTGGCTGCAAAACACTTTACGATTTGGGCCACAAAACATTAACATGAGAAAAAGTATCCGAACACCGAAATAACTCGAAAAACAATAATAAAAGACTTTTAAATGACATACTCTCTTAAATAATTCCTACTAAAAAGTAAAACGTAATTTTGTTTATGCATGACTAAAAAGAAAAGTATAAGGAACGCCAATTCAAGAATTTATAAAGTGACTGTATATGAGAGCGCGCCCCATGCCTTTCTTTTTAGTCATGCATAAACAAAATTATTTTTTATTTTTTAGTACGAATTGTTTAAGAAAAGAATGTCTTTAAAAAGATTTTTAATTATGTTTTCCTTTCTTTCTTCTTCCCTAAAAACCAGGACATTCATGCGTCCCGAGAATTATTTACGGAACACCGGGAAGCAGATCTCAATTCCAGTATGGTCCCGAATTATCTGGGACGAATAGCATCCCTAGACGAACTAACAAGTTTATCGCCGCAGTAACCAACGTTCGACATTGGATTCTATCCTGTGCAAGATCATACCAGTTTTAATCACGAACATCTTCCTCTCGAACAGTTCTTGTAATATGACGTCTTGGTCTTCCCAATGTTCTCTTTTCCTCCGCTTTCGAAGCACGATGGAATATTATCTTCGTCTCTCCACCAACTGAGCTATATAGCCTGCCCATCTGATTCGTCGATCAGAATCAATGAGACTACATCAATAAAATTTAATAACTAAATATCTGGGAACTGCTATGTTTGTGCTTGAGATTTGTTTTTACAGAACTATTGATACTTACTTACTTACCCTATGGCATACGGAACTCGCAAGTTCATCACCGTAGTAACAAATGTTCTCCATAGGATTCTATCCTGGGCAAGATCAAGCCAGTTTTCATCACAAACACCTACTCCTCAAAGATTCCTTATAATATTATCCTCCCAACGTCGTCTCGGTCTTCCTAACGGTCTCTTTCCATCTGGTTTACAAACCATGATGGGATATAATCTTCGTATCTCCCCCACCCACGTTACATCGGCCTGCCCACCTTAGTCGTCGCGATTTCATTATTCTAACATCAGGTGAGTCGAAAAGTCCGTGAAGTTCATCATTATGCAAACTCCTCCATTCTCTAGTCATCTCGTCCCGTTTCGCCCCGTATATTTTTCTCAAGACCTTAGCTTCAGACATTGATGGTAAAAAAAATACTTATTTTTTATAATTAAATTACGTAAAATCTTTTAAATTTACTGTAGATAAGAATAATAGAGAAATGTATCTTAAAAGCTTTACGATACATGAAAACAAGAAACAATTACAATCTCAGTTATGAAATAAAAAGCAAGTACACCAATACACATTTTTGAGAGCCACTTATGTGAATGACCATACGCACTGAAAATGTTCTTGCTTGTGTTGACAGAACAGGACAGCTTAGGTAATCTTCTTAACATTCGACATAATTATATCCTATAAATATAATACAATATTTCTGATAGATAGATGAACATTATTGCCTGATAATGTTATCGTATAGCAATATACTCAATCATTATGTTCGAAATCCGAACACAAATACAAAATCCATTATTCTAACAAGAAATTATGTTATGACTTGTCGCAGAGAAGAAAATAACAGAATTAACAAAATAACAAGTGAACTATATCATTGTTGCATAAATAATTCACCCGCAAACGAAAAAGATCTTAAGGCAATATAAACACATCCAATATCATGACACAAAGCAAACATACAATCTTTTTCATTAATGCTCATTCAAAATAATGAAGAATAACCGTTTGCATAACACATATAACCCTTATTAGTCTTAATGGAATATATAACACATATGACATTGATAACTATTTGTCGGACTGATATGCTTTCCTACATTTGTAACTGTAAAACTCGATTTGTATAATACTGTAAACTATCCAGTAATGAATAAAATGAATAAACAAAATATTTTCTACGTAGGATGAGCAAACGAGAGAAATATTTCTTCAAGAGTCGTCTTGTGTATTTGGTATTCTTCAATTCCAGGATTTATCTGCATAACGTTTTCCAGTTTTTCAAACATCCTTCTCCATGGAATAACTGCATCACGAACAACAAGAATTACCTCTCCCTAAACAAGAAAATAGTCTTCTGTAGAGCAACGTATACACAAATAAGAAGTTACAAGAGGTAGAAGCGTACATAATATGTAAATAGAAAAAGAATCTAATGTCTAATGATACATCAACAGAAAACAGGCGAGTTGGAGGATGTGCACATGGGCTACCGACAAGGTTCAACATACGAGTATGTGCAAATTTATACTCACTCATCCGATTTCGTGGATTCATGTGGCATTAAACTAGCCTCGCGGAGACCTTTCCAACCACACCTCAGCATCTTAGTAGCACTAGTAGTTTTCGAGGTTAAAAGTTTTCGACGAACGATCAGACGGATTTGGATAATCGGTACCATTTTTGGAGTCACCATGTCGAAGCGTTTGCAACGACATCTCAACTATCTTCGTAGTCCTGAGTTCAAGGTTGTCGACACACAGCCAAACCTGGTCTAGGCAGCATGGAACTCGTCTCGCCGAGATCATACGAGTGAAAATCCAACCACCTTCATAATTAGCTTCCTAAGTTGAAAGTTCTCAAAGAATAGACAGATAGATGTGGATGATCTATGGCACTTTAAACTCGCCTCACCGAGACGTTTCCACCAACACCTCAGCCACCTTAGTTTCCCTAGCAGCTCCTCGATTAAAAGTTGTTGATGAATGAACAGACGAACGTGCAGATCTGGTCTATGCAGCATCGAACTCGTCTCACGAAGACCTTTTGAATAACACATCAACCACCCTTGTAGCCCTAGTTGCTCCTGAGTTAGTAGCTCTTAAGTTGAAAAATTGTCGACGAACTGACATAAATGGCTTAAAATGGAAATAAACGAGACTATATATTTTATCTATACATAGCGTCGTGTAAAGAGGTCGTAAACATTTACTTACAACAAATGTGCATTCCGGATAATTCAAAGGAGGAAAAGGTAGGTAGCCAAGATACCAAAACCTTATTTACAGGAAATTATAAATACTAATGCCCCCATCCCCGCCTACCCTTCAGCATCTGGAGATATATTTGTATTGAATTACAAGTTATATTGAGTAAATGTTGTCATACAGCTTGTATATTAACACTTAATAAAAGAATAAAAAAGAAAACTTTGATGAAAGATGCTTGAATTCAATTGAATCTTTTATGACCTTTAGGTAATTTTGACTCAGACCGGGATAGGGCAGGAGGGACAATGTGGGAAAGAAGTGGGCCAGTTTGAGGGTATCATCAATACATTTGAATGTTGTGGATGAGGAGAAGTTCTGGAAAGAAATGTCAGGATATGCGGTAACTGTTATCATTCCCAGGACCTTTCGATTACTAAGCCAAAACTCTATTAAGTGAGCTATGGCAGCTAGGTTTGGAAGACTGTTGTAAAAATATTTGAATTGTTCTCTAGTAACTGTACTGGGGAAAATATTTTTTCTTCTTGTTTTATTGTGACATCTTTATTTTTATCTTGTATCTCAATTTGTTTAAAATCTTTACATCTTCTTCCTTTCTTATATACTTTAACTTTTTCACTATTTTCAATTTTTGCCATTGGGTTTCATTTCAACTTCTTCGTTAACTCCTTAACCGTTTATTGTTAATTTTCATAGAACTTAGCATCAACCTTTCTTCCATAACAATGGCTTACAAGACATCACATGCTACAATCATAAATGTCGAAAGTGTGTGCTCGGCTCTCAGATTGAGTAGGGCGTTCACTGCTCTTGGACATACACCGTCCGCCATTTATGAAATAAAATTGGAAGTTTAAAATACGAGACATGCACTTAGGTCTTCTACCGAACATCGTTGATGGCGCATAGGTCTATACTCTGCAACAAAAGAAAAATATAAAGTAGGTTTTGACACTTAGGCTCCTTAAGTCGTTAATATGCTGGACTTTTCCGTGATTTTGAACTATCGTAATCTAGAACTAAGATTAGAAACAGGTAATTTACCTAAAATAACATGGATAGGTGGAAATCACTTGAGAAGGTGATGGACTACAGTTTCTATGTTAAGTTGGTTAGGGCACCTTTTAACTCAAACTTTTTAGAACAATTCATTGCTACAACGAGCCTAATTCAAGCTTCTTGGAATAACCAGATACACGAGACAGTTTGTTAAACTTGAAATCTAATTGAATGTTATTTCGTTGTACGTGCCACGAATGTTTCTCGTCGTAAACTAAACTCCGAGAACTCCCAACCTTCTACAACAGCCATCTGTTGCCAATCATACGAACTAACTATAAATAGCGCCTGGAAAGCGAAGTAGATCGAGTGATTCCGTGGTCTGATGATTGGCGTGCGAAAGGACGAGGACCTCGGTTCGGTTCCCATTCAGGTTAACGAATTTAATTTTTTTTAAACGTATATTAGTTTCTTCTTTCCTGCTCTGTCAAAACTATTTCAACTTTGTTCCTTGGAAACAAGATTACTGCATTTAACCTTGTTTAAAATTTAGTGCTTGATTTGCTAATCTTGCATTAAGTTGTCTTACTTATGAAAGAACGCCTGATTCAGTTTCGAGTCAGGCCAAAATTGCTATGTGGAATATATCTGTAAAAGTAACTTTACCAATTTAATCATGAAATCTTTTTGTTGTGATTTGTGCATATTTTTGTAGTTATTTATAAGTTTCCTCATATTCATTTATTGTCTTCTTTGTATCTTCTACTTTTATTTTGTCATTAATTACTGACAAATAAACTATCTTGAAACTTTTGATAATACGTAAACTGTAACTGAAACTTATGCTTGTTTCAACAAACAAATTCAATTCAAAAATAAGAAGAAAGCCAAGTAATTTCTTACAGTTTACAATTTGTACCTACCACTTGGGAAATGAAAGTTTCATTTGACCAAAGCTCTTTCAATTGTTATAGCATCTTTACACATGTTTTTTGAAAAGTGATATTACTCTGAGTTCCAGGTATTTATCATGATTACATTAGAATCGCAGCCCTCTTGCTATAGTGGTCACTGTTCAACCAGCGAATCGGTTTAAAGCTAGGGAGATTAGCAGACCCAAGTTCAGTTGCTGGTATACTGACTGAGATTTCCCAAAGTTCCAGTAGTTTTATAGTGCAAATGCCGGCATAGTATTTAGACATAGCCCTGGTCGCTAACTTATCCCAGTCCTGAGCCCGGAATAGTGCTTTACGAAAGACGTGGTGTTAGAGTTAAGCTTATGGAAGCTTGGTTCATGATTTCAATGATTCTGGAACCCTAAAGCGCTAAAATTTCAGTAGTTTTGCTCTATCTCTAACGGTTTCCAAGATATTGAACAAAAGACCTCTGACCTTAATATTTGGTCAAAATTAAACTGTGCTTGGTTGAAAGCTTGGTTTTACATGATTGAAATTTACGTCAGATATCCTTTTAAAAATGGAAGAGACCAAATTAAAAAATATATATGTATAAAATATGACGGTTTACATACAACACAACATACAAAATAAAATACAACGCTCAGGATTATTTGAATTATTATGTATCTAAGTTGAATAAATCACAAAATAGTTAAGAATCAAACCACTACACAGTAACCATCTACTTAAGTACCTCATAATAATCCTTGATTTCACATTGAAGGAATTCTTTCTCCATCGAATCAATAAGGTTCAGAATATCGTCCTCGTTTGCAAAGAAGGAAATTTGGAAGGCAACGGTGTAACCTATGCCAAACTTTTCTTTTACATGTAGCATAGTTCCAATACAATCAAATTTTCCTTCGCATATAACAGCAACTCTATCACAAAGAATCTCCAACTCTTCTACCCTAAAAAAATAAGTTTTAATAGCATAAATCAATATCAGAATTTTCAGTTGTTTCTGTATATAAAATATGCTTAATATTTGCGTCGGATATCCTTTTAAAAAAGGAAAGAGATCGAAGTAAAATATATATTCAATCCACAGCCATATTCAATCCACTAGTGGATGAGGCCTCTCCCGGAGGAAGGAGGTGGTCTACTGCTCCCACGCTGACCAGACGTGTTGGGAGAGGAGAGCCGAAGTTCTCAACTGTGCTCGCTACCTCTTTATTCAGGTAATAAATCCGGTCTTATTTTTTTCAGTAATGAACAGTTCTCAAGCTGTTTTTTTATTAACAAAAGCAGTGATTTAAAGTCTTTGCATGTGAATCAACATACGGACAATGTTAAAATAAAGCTATGCATGAAAAGACGAAAAGTGGAAAAACATTTACTCCTAAATAGCGTAGAATAAAAAGCGAACAAGAAAGAAATTATTTTTGCATTATGCCGTTAGAAAGGATAGTATGATTCTTGGTGTTCAATTTTGGCAAGTATCATGCAACATTTTAGAAAATATTGTGTTTTTCATCTCGTACCCGCTCGTTGGTGCGGGGTGAGTACGTTGGCAACAATAATAGTCGTACTACTACTACTACAAATACAATACTAGAGCGAATACTGCAAATACTACTATACAATAAATGCCTGAGCAATGGTACCTTCCCTTCCTAGTTAAAAGTAGAAAAAATAGTAGTACTAATTTACAAAAAAAGGAGATAACTCGCTTGTACAAAACTACAGACCTACATCTTTATTCCCATATTTGGTAAGGTTCTCGAAAAACTAACAAAAAAGAGATTAGTAGGCTTTCTAACAAAACTTAATGTATTTTGCAAAGAACAACATGGATTTATTTCCGAGAGAAGCGCAACAACTGCAACTTACACCTTAATTGATAGTATCCTAAGGGTTGTGAATGAAAAAGAATTAGTTTTAGGTATATTCTATGACTTTAGTAAGGCCTTTGATCTTGCAAATCACAAAATATTGCTTAAAAAACTAGAACACTATGGTATTAGAGGAAAGGCATTAATATTGCTCCAATCCTACCTAAGGAACATAAAACAAACAGTTGAAGTCACACATAACAGAGATGGGGAAAAGACAAACCATATATCAAAATAAATAACAATCCAACATGGGGTTCCACAGGAGTCGATCTTAGGACTCTTATTTTTATTATACATAATTGATCAACCTATGTATATAACATAAGGGCAGGTAATTTTATATGCTCATGACACGAGCATCAGTTCAGTGTTAAAAGAAAAGATATAAATGACTTACGCGCAAATATAATTAGAATATTAGAACAAACTAAGAATTGGTTTGACAGTAACAGTCTGATACTAAATGACACAAAACCCAATATACGCTCATCCATACAAAACAAAATACTGTAGTAATAGATATTAAAAAACACGCAACTTTTTTAAATGTGAATATAAACACCGAAACAACGTTTCTAGAAATGACAATACACGAAAATCTTAAATGGAACAGCCACATAACGCAAAAAAAAAACAAAAAAACTTAATTCTAAATTGTTTGCCCTAAGAATACTAAAAGAGACATTAAATATAAACAAATTAATTCAGGTTTATTATGAACTTATTTATCCAATAATAAGTTATGGAATCATATTCTGGTTAAACGCATCAGCAAACAGCATCAATCTTCTGTTTACAAAAGCAGAGACTGTATATCATCGCCGGAGTTAGCGGAAGAACTTCTTGCGAAAAAAAAAACTTTAAACAATAGCGAATACTGACTCTTCCTTCTTTATATCTTTATGAAATAGCTTTATATACAAAAACAAACAATTGTACTACACTTATAACTAACTAACTCTATGGCTTATGGAACTCGCAAGTTCATCGCCGCAGTAAGAAACGTTCACCATTTGATTCTATTCTGGGGAACATCAAGCCAGTTTTCATCACGAACACCTACTTCTCGAAGATCTCTTCTAATATTGTCCTCCCAATTACATTTCGGTCTTCCCAGGGGTTTCCTTCCATTCGGCCTTCCAACCAGAACAGAATATAATCTTCGTTTTTCCCTCATCCGAGCTACATGGCTTGCCCACCTTAGTCGTCGCGATTTAATTATTTTTACTACATCTTGTGAATCGTACAGTTCGTGGGCTGTGTTTCTTTCAGGCACCTCTCCGGGGATGCTCCGCACCCCCGGAGGGAATATATCCCCCCCCCCCGGGCAAAATTGTAGTTTACTATTTATCCTACTATTGCAATGCTAATTGTACAAGTAACGCCCTCCCGGTTCTCTGAAATGCTCCTCCGGGGAAAATTTTCTGAACGAAAATTTCTTCATTAGGCAGTCTCCACTCTCCTCCGAATCATCTCGTTCCGTACATCTCTCTCAAAACCTTAGTTTCAAACACACTTAATTTATGTTCATCTGCTAGGGTCGTACTCCAACTTTCCAACCGTAAAGTATTGCCGACAGAATAACCGTTCTGTATATTTTCAATTTCAATTTCCTTGATATTAATCGCGATGCTAGAAGTTTCTGGACTGAATAGAAACATGCGTTCCCCGATACTAAGCGACTTTTTATTTATTCCGTGGCCTTATTTTTGCTTGTTACGTATGGTCCCAAGTATTTAAATTTGTTTACTTTCTCTATGACCTCATCCCTAATTCTTATGTTTTTATTTCCTTCATTCCCTGTGTTTCGGCTTGTTATCATGTATTTTGTTTTATCTATGTTTACCTGTAGACCTATCTCATCGCACGCTTCTACTAAGGCATCGGTGTTGCTTTGTAGTGCATCTATATCGTCCCTTATTAAATCTACATCATCCGCATATACAAACAGTTGATTCAAACCATTCAATGAGGGTTAGTTTAGTAAAATATTATACTTTTTCTCTTTTCTTAGTATGATATTTATGTTTTCTTATAAATGTACCATCATTGAATGGTACACTTATAAGAAAACATAAATATCATGCTAGAAGAAAAGAGAAAAAGTATAATATTTTACTAGACTAACCCTCGTTCATACAACCACTGCCAACACATATAAGGAATGAAAAAAACATAAATAGATTTAAGATACAGTTAAAGGAACACTTGCTGGATAAGGTATATTATGATGTAAACGAATTCTTAACATAAAATTCCACAGCAGCCCACTCACTATGTAGCACAAATATATTAGGCTAAGCGTATATACTATCAGGTATTTTGTAAATCTTTATGTACACAAGTTCATACAACAAATTATTGTCTATGTTACAAATTTATTGTCTATATTACAAATTCACTGTCTATATTAGAAATTGATTGTCTATATTAAAAATGTATGGTATATTCTACACAACATATAAATATCGTGCAGTACCATTTGTTAGTGACTACTATTATGTACTTTGTAACTTTATATGTTCACAAATCTATATTATAAACGAATGGGATAACACACTTCGAAGCTGCCACTGTGTCTAGCTCAGACATGAAACTATTTGTACTATTACGCCAGGGTCGTTGGCACAGCACGGAAGAAATTCCTGCATTTCCGGATTGGACATAAATACCGAGACAGCAAGGCAGAAGTCAAGTGAGGTTAGCGAGATTCTACTGTATCGAGTTTGAAGAGATTACTGCTAATATCCACCACATCGATCGATTTGGTCAGGTCCTGCTGTCTCTGACCTGCCCGTCCAGCCAAAGCTTGGGAAGCTTTGGCTTTGGGCCCTATAGAGCCAGCCATTCTGTGGGACAGGATGAATTGGGCGTCGCTTTCGAACTAGCAAGCTAGCTGGTTCTTTAATTGGTTTTTGGAGCATTGCTGGTATTTGGAAGGTCGGAGCCAGCGACTCCTGTCTGAGCCGCCTTTCTAGTAATAGTCCAGTAAATGAAGGACCAAAAATGGTGTCGAGCTGAAATAATTTATAAAAAGCTATTTTTTTCAGGATTTGCTCTTTGTGGCCTCCCAAATGAAATCCCAAAAGTCCCCTAAAATCCCATGTTCGCTTCATCCCCAAAATGGCGGACAAAGATGGCGGCCGGGCTCGCAACATATACCCTAGTGGAATTTATTCAAATGTCTGTAAGTCAGTCCCTAATTGACCTAGACAGTTGAAACAAGAATCAAAAAACGCAGAATAGAACACAGCTTCAATGTATGTATGTTTAAGGCCCATTCCACCAAGCCTCGTCTGACAAATTCACACATTTTCATGAAACACCTAGCGAAACGCCACCTCTGTGGTACCCCAGGACTAAATGAAACAAACTGTTTCTGGTTGTTTTCATCACAAGAACACAAAATGTATACGTTGCAGTTTGTCAGTTGGTATAGCCTTTACAGTATATATAGTATATAGCCTATAAAGTATATTCCTTTACATTAAAAACATACAAAGTTAGTTGTTTTTTAAAGCAGTGTTTGGCAGTTTTGTTTGAAATTAATTGGCAACACTGTTGTTTACTTCCGTCCCAGAGGTTTTCTTAGAGTGATTGCTGTCAGACGTGTTTTCGGTTCGCGAGTGATTTTGTCCCCCGCCGGGATCTGTGTAGTTGTCATACAGTGTTCAAACTGATATTACATAAAACAATAACAGACTCACATATAAACATACTAATTATTTCGCTTACGTTATATTTGTTCTCGCGTGCGTGTGTGTCCGCGTGCCTACGTATACAAGTATGTTTCCGCAATTGTGTTTCTTTGTGTTGTTGTCTATGGACCTAACAGTGGAAGTAGAACTGGATATCTGTGTTATTTGCAACACACCACTGAGCGCTGGGAAAACTGTTAATGTAACTACGCGAGGGTTGCCTGCTCTGGTAAGTGCAAGTGTTTCTCGGGGTGATGGGCTAGATACACATTTTAAAGATGTAAGCAGTGTTTGCGTACATGTTGAATGTCATAAGAACTACACTCGGGCCTCTACTATTGAAAAGGATATTAAGAAAACACTTCCGGTAGATGAAACGGCCACCCCCAGTACATCAAGGGTTTCACCACGCACTACGGCACCAGTGACGTCGCGTATTCACGTTCACAGGAGCACGTGAACTGCCAACTATTTTAGAATTATTATTATTATTATTATTATTTTCGTTTCAGATTGTGTTTCTTATCGAAAGATTTAAAAACACCCCACATTTTAAATGGTTACACTGAGGCATAGGTATACAGTTCGTTTATCAAGTTGTTATTACTCTCCAATTTGTTTCCAGTTCACATTTCGTTTGTGAACGCGTTGCCCCATATGCGCTTAACTGGCGTTAGGCCTAACTTATAACATTGTGTATATAGGACCTCGGCGTGCACAATCCTAGAGTGAACGAAGATAGCAGAAGAACAGGAGTGAGCATTGTTGCTAACTCTCCTTGACTTTTCCACCCGTTCTCGTGTTTAAAATGTAATCAAATCTTCTGACAGAAGCAAGGATAAACGTTCATACATACCAAAATCGCAATATACACAATAAATCGTTTATGAACGAATATATTAAACGCTTAAATAACATAATGTTGCATCTCTATTTACATAAAATTGTTTGAGTTCCAGTATCAGAAATAAAGGAAGAGCTAATGAACAGTATCAAGTAGTTTGCAACATTGCGTAAACAACTTTTTTTTTTTTTAGTGTGTTGTGCGAGAGATTGAAGGGATTTTCGAAATGATTTGTTCGTTTCGTCATTAAATATTTATTAATAGAAAAGGAGGCATTTTATAAAACATGTATTTTTCAACACATTCCATTGCACAATAAACTCTCAATCTTTTGCGCTTAACTATCTTTAAGGAATCAATTTAGGGCAAAGAGGCTACTCCTAACCCCCTCATACCTAAAAGCGCCAAAATACGAGATATCTGAAGAGTGATATTGTGAGTTTCTTTTATTTTGTTAGATATATCGTAATTTTGTGTGCTGCAAGAAGTAGATTAATATAATTTCTGTTCACCAATCACAGTCCTCAGATACCTTACAAGGAAGAGAGAAAACATTGCCTATTTTAGTGAGTTATTTTATAATATTGAACACCGATTTGAATGAGTGTTTTGTCCACGTTTGAATGAAGTGTGTTGTGAAGCTGGGGTAAGTGAAGGAGTATTGTTTCAGTGTGTTTAGTGTACTGGTACGTAGTGCGTTACTGCCATCAGTATGAATTCGGTTCATAGATTGCAATCGGTGTCTTTTAATAAGTTGACAGAATCTGAAATACCCGAAATTAAAACTTTGGGTCCTCATCAGTCGAACCTAACTCTGAATCAGGAAGTGAAAGGTAAAGCTCATACATATCGTCGCACTTTTAATAGTGATTGGTACAAAAAGCACAAGTGGCTTACAGGATGTGACGTAAAAGTGGGTTTGTTTTGTTTTCCCTTCCTGTTATTTGAAGGGGATTCCCAGTGGACTCGAACAGGTTCTACGAAGCTCCTCAAAATCATGGTAACAATTCCGATGTCCACTTCAGAAGCAGAAAGATGTTTTTCGACGTTGAAGCGTATTAAGACTTTTCTAAGAAATACGATGACACAAGATCGTCTCAGCGCCCTGGCAATGCTATCCATTGAAAAGCAGTTGCTAAGGAAAATGCAGGACTTCAACCAAAGAGTTATAGATAAGTTTGCTGCCCAGAAAAACAGAAGAATGGACTTCATATACAAATAAAGCTAAGAAGGATATATTTAATTTCTTCCTCTTATTATTATTATTATTATTTTGTGTATGTATTTAATGTGAAAGACAATTTTCAATTGTATACTCTCGTGGAAAACTGCTCTGAGATACACTCGTCGCTGCACCGTCGAGCTTTCGAACCTGCGTGCCTCAAAAAGCGAGATGATTCCTTACCAGTCCAACTACTTACTTTTGTGTGGAGTTCCATTTTTTTCTTAACTCAGTATATAGTGTAAATAGGTTATGGAGAGCTATAGTTCTATTTTCTACTTAACACATTAAGAAATGGTTTCAGGCTATCGAACGATGTGTTTCTTGTCCTCGTACTTTCTTCGTTGCTCTTTGGAGCAGAGATTCTGCCAAGACTTTAAGTTTTGGGGGTTTTAAATAAAAATTGGGAGGGTGTAACTGGAATTTTGCACGGTTTCTATTATTTTCTACCGTAAAAATTAATATTTGGGATACGCTCGATAATTTGGGGGGTGACACCCCCGAAAAAGGAGTCTGGCGGAATCACTGGTTGTGAACTACCAACTTTAAGGCTCACGAGACGCCACTGTACGGCACCACCTTTTGATTTTAAAAGGGACTGCTTATTGTGTTCAAAAGAGGCGTCATTTAAAACAGAATGGAAAAAGTATCAGAAATATCGAAGATCAGTTCGTGAAGTTACTACGCTTAGCATTAAGGGGTCTATAGTTGATCAAGCGGAAAAACGTAAAGATGACTGAGGTAGGTTAGTACTTATTAGAGTGAACAGTGTAGTGGACTTAGCGGCAGCAGAAGCAAAGTACCACAGAGATTGTTTCGCTTCATTCTTTAACCCTGAAACATCTGAAACAGCGGTAAGACCAATTGAGGATAGAAAGCGAAAGGCTTCTGACAAACTTTGTACTTTTGTAGATGAAGAAGATGAATGTCAATTTTCAATGAGCCAGTTGTATGAACGAATGATATCTTATTTGGACGGCGCTGAAGGATACACATCTAATCAAGTAAAAAATCATCTGAAACAGAGGTACGGGGACAGACTGGTAATAACAGAGGGATGTTTGGGCTATGGAAGAGATCCTGTACTTACTTTTAAAAGTGCAACAAAGAAGCTATTACATGATTCCTGGTACAAAAAGAGGGAAGTAAATGAGCAAAATGAGAGAGAACGTATTGTTACAATGGCTGCAAAAATAATTAGAGAAGATATTCAATCTAAAATCTATAACAATACTTGCTATCCTGCAACGGAGCACATGTTTCATAATGAGGACGATCTCATTCCAGTCTTTGAAATTATTTGTTCAGGCCGTGACATCAAGCAAAAAAGGTGATCCGAATGTGCTGTATCGAAAACGTCTCATGATCTACTATTCTATTATTTCAATGTGTCGACAACGTACTTTTATATCACCAATCCAACTAGCAGTTGGAGTTTACTGTTTGCGACATTATGGATCTCGACAATTGATCGACATCCTTCATAGTCTTGGGATGTCGACCAGCTACAGCGAAGTAAGAAGATATGAATATTCTAGAATGTGTTCGAATATTCCAACAGAACCTCAATATTCAGAAAATTTGATCCAGTTCGTGTTTGATAACGCAGATATCAACACGAGAACATTAGATGGTCATGGTACTTTTCACAGTATGGGTAGGATAAGAATATCTACACCACCGGAGAAAATCTGCGAAGATACGTCTTGTACCGCCTTCAGCAGATATGATATCTGCTCTTGCTAGAAGGAATATAATATTTTACAAAGGACCAACCAACACTGGACTCTTAAATATGGGAATAAAGAGCCTGATGCCAGCAGAGGATATGACAGTACCTAATCTCCATCACGCTGTCTTTACAGATAATGTTTGGTTGATGATGCATCTCACGAAAAGTTCACCTAAACCATCTTGGAATGGCCTCATCCACGCTATCACTCAATATGATAACCCACAGTTTAATATGAGCAGCGTAACTGCGGTCCCTTTCTTCAATATGGCAGCATCAAACCTCAGTACAATT
>JAGDQP010028071.1:0-24440 GCA_022664845.1 Lepisma saccharinum
AAAGGCCGTAAATAAAATTCAAACTTCAAATGGAACCGAGGGTAACTAGTTGACAGTATTGAATTTAATGGATTATTTAACAACACATTTGTTATGGTCTGTGTAGCTTAGTGCTCAGCTTGTGATACTCTCATTCTCAAGGTTCTTCGCTCGATTCCCCTCTTGATTTCAAATTATTTTCTTCAAGGAATTAAGCGCTGCAAAAGATGTTCGTGATTCCTACTGAAAGATATTTATCTCATAAAGGGATTAAAACGCAGGACAGAGAGAGGAGAGAGGGGGCAGGAGGGAAGATGCAGACTGTATCCTTAAGCGTTAAAATTTCATTTATTTCCATGTCCTCCACTACTTTTCTTTCTCTCCTTCCTTCTTTTCTGTTCTTTTCGCTCTTTCCACGTCTTCTATCATGTTTTCTCTCTCTCTCTCTTTCTATCTCTCTCTCTCTCTCTCTCTCTCTCTCTGTGTGTGTGTTTGAACAAGTCATGTTTTGATACATTGAATAATGGCGATTCCTGCATGATGCCCTTATTATTATTTACCTTTTTTTGCATTAATTCATCTCTTAGAACTTAACGTGAATGGAATTGCTACCTAGATACCTCGTAGTTCTCTTAACAATGCTGAACGAATCATTCGTTTTTCTCCAAATGGAGGAATATCATGGCATTTCATGTTTTGTCACATATTTGTACTGTCATGTTCGCTGTCTAACTATTAGGAGTACAGTGAAAAATGGCCTGGCAAATCGATGTCATTGTTTCAAATTTGAAGTCAGTCTCAAAATTATTTGGTCCACTGAAAATTAAAAAAAATGTATATTTAAATCAGTTTCCATTGAAATTTAATATTTTTTCCTATTTCTTCATTACTATGACAGGCTTGGCAAAAATGTTAGTCCTTGAAGTTTGTATTACTCAAACCAATAACAATAAGATTAACATACATACTCACACCAAAAAATATACTTAATGAGTAATCATTGAGTTATGAGGGTAAAGCTCTGATTTTCTAATGAACAACAAGTCAAGTTTAACAGAGGATTAATGATCTTTAAGAGGAATAATATTGAAATATTTCTTTTGAAAGATACACCATTACTTGTAAAATATATTTTACAAATTACCTAAAAGAAAAACATCTGCCTTAAACACGCTTAAAACAACTGTTCAAAAGGAAATGTATTAACCTTCAACTTATATAGATATAATCTTAATGTTGTACGTAGCTGATATCATGGAGTCTACATCACCCCTCTTACATTTTAGTTTACACAAAAACGTCTATTGAATATGTTAAAATGTTATTATCAAAATCATAAGCAGGGATGTGTATGCACCATATATAAATTGCGTGAGACTCTTGTTGACAATAATGAGTTCCTTACTTAAACTAAAAAGAAAAAGAAATGTTGAAGTTGGTAAATATATTTTTAGAAAATATAGTTTTACATGCTATAATAAAATATTTTTTAAAAACATTACTAGAATTTTCATGTTTAACTATGTACTATTAACTTAGTTATTGTGCTGCTTACGTGAAAAAAATAAATTATTCAAATAGTTTACTTGTGCTAAGTCTGAACATTTTAATTATGATTCTCTGTTAAATAGTTCTCTAATTTAAAATAGAATCTAGCTTTATTGCAAGTCAAAATGTTTTTCATAAGCTGATTGGCGAATGTGGATTACAAATATTTAACACTAATTGGAATTTATTTAACCCTACAGCAGTCGCGCTCTTGCGTTATACGAATTCGTCGCGTGGGTCCCTGCGGGCCAGTGATAAATATACACTCATAGACAATTTCGGTATTCGCTTTTTGATGAATTTACTTCTTTAGTTTCTCTAATATATGTTCCACTAAAATAATTATTTTCTCGATTTTTTACTTATTGTAATTTCTTAGAGAAAAGGCAGCAAATCCGGTCGCGTGGGGTCAGCCTGGACCCCAACGTATGCATTACTCTATTAATATGTATTTGTATTTTATTATCGAATATTTTACTAATAATCCAAGAAATTTATTCTTTCGTTTACACAGAAGTACCGTTAAAACCTCACTATAAATAAAAGAATAGTTGAAAAGATAATCACACAGCACAACTGAATCCGGTCGCGTGGGTCCACCCATAAGACCTCATGGTACGTCGGTATTCCAACATAGTTTATCATGGGATAACATCGTATACGCCAGTAGGTAGAGTCCAATGAAAAACTCATCTACTGGAAACGAACAAAAAGGGCGATAACAAAACACCCCTACAAACTAATTCAAATATCTACTGCGGTCCGTGTGTTTTTCCATATTCTAAAATAATGAGTACTCTGCACCAAAACAAACAACTCGTTTCGGAATTCTGTACAATAGTGAGTGTAGTTGTGCGAAATTTCAGGCATTTTTACAATATCACTAGGGTACCCGTGGCATTGTAAAATAAGGAAAGTGGATAGATAAATAAAAGAAGTAATGAAGTATTAGAAAAGAAAAATGTTTTAAATTAAATGGCAAATATAGAAGATAAAATATTATTATAAAACAGTAATTATAGAAAAACTTTAAATATACAAAACTTCTCTCCAAACGACGTTGGCAATAGGTCGACGTTTTGGTTTTAGTTCCATTTTTACATTCTCAAAAGGCCTCGCATGCGATATTGCTACATATAACAGGCCATGACTGAAAACAGGTTCAGGCAAATATAAACCTACGATATCTATGGTTTACCCTTGGCCCTTCTTTATCACCATCAAGTATGCTAGTCTAATTAGAAACTGTCTTCTTTTAAAAGAAAATAGATAAGTAGTATCTGATGGCGTTCAATCAATGTCATAAAGAAGTACTCTTTGGCCAACATGACCAAGTTGTGATTTGTAGATCTATGAAGCTGTTATACATTTTGTTAACAATTAATCTTGTGCCATTAAGTAAACCTTGTACTACGTTCCAGAGCTGAAACCGGGCCATTTTGGTGACCCGGCCTGGTCCGAACATATGTAACATTGCTACCCTGTGACCCGGTAAGAAACTTGACTACGATAAAATGAATTTTATGGGCGGTAACAGCACTATGGCTTACGCCCGTCCGGATGAAACTTGACTGAAATGACCCTATTGACCCGATCTGGAAACTATGATAATTGCGAATTTTACGCGTCGTTTTTTTTCTTTGTGCTCTGGGGTAATACTCCTGTCCTGATCATCCGTGAAAGAAACTTAGTTCAAATGCAAGAAAATAATTTTAAAAAAACTCTTCCTTTGCTATCCGAGTCACCGTGTCAGGCTGAGTCCGAAGCATAGACCTGGTTCAAAACTTGACTCGGTGACTCATTTCAGCTCTGCTACGTTCAAGTTCCTCGATAACATAACAAAAGAAATCTGTTTAGTTCTAGAATATGTGGTGGTAAGCCACTCATGTCTAAACTGTCCAAAACTTCGGTGGGATATTGGAGAAGTTCAGTTTCATAATTAAAGAATTTACACTGAAGTAGGTTCTTGATCTTCCAGGTAGACAATCTAAAATTTCGCATTTATTTCATTACACTGTTCATTTTTGGGTGCTAAAATTGCCACCTTAAGAGAAACTGTAAATATCTGCAAATGATATAATATTCTTCCCGATTATATTCGCTTCTGAGATGATAGATGGTGGCAAATTTATAGAACATGACTTATTTGAATCCACTTGCGGACAAACAACATAAGCTATTTAGTTTAGCTAGCATATTTTTACTTTTTGAAAATATTTTAAATATAGATGAGTCCATTTACATTTTTAAACCATTTGTGTGGGGCGAATAGAATATGTTGGCAACAATCATCGGGACTGTCACCAATACTCGCTTCCCTGTGACAGGCTGCGCCCCTAACTTGGGAAATTTTGGGGGAATGCACCCCTTTTATCATAACCAAACTATTCGGGGTTGCACTCCATGGTGAAGATCTACCCCATAGCCCCCCAGGGGGCTTCACCCGATAGCGGAGTTTTGTACCATTTATTGTAAACTACTCGTGATGGTACACCTTCATAACAAACTTAGTTTCTCTAGTTTCAGTGGTTGGGAAAATGTGTTTTGGGGCGGCCATTTTAGATTAACATGGTGACTTAATTAACATTTTCTAATATTATCATGACCTACTCGTGATGATACACCTTTATACTAAATTTCATTTCTCTAGCTCGAACGACGTGGAAAACGTTTTTGGGAGGCTATTTTGAATCCAAGACGGTGACGTTTTCAAAATGTTGTAATAATTTATTAAACTACTCTTGATAATACATCTTTATATCAAATTTCATATTTCTAGCTCAAACGGCGTGGAAAATGGTTTTTGGGCGATCATTTTTAATCCAAGATGGCGAATGATATGATAGTGTCGGAGACGGGTCCAGTATCTGACCATGTGCGAAAAATCATTCGTTTCGGGCAAGCCGTTTATGAGGAATATAATCAATATTGCATATAAGGAATACATAGAGCAGAACACTCAAATACTTCTCTTTCAGTTGAGGCTTGACTGAGAGGAATGCGGTGATGGCTCATCTACGTTTTTTTTTTTTTTTTTAAAAGAATGATCAAAATCGCTCCAGTAGAACGGCCGGCTGGACTGGACAAAGGAAGAACACTCAAACACTTATTCAGTTGAGATTTGGCGGTGAGAAATGCTGTTTATTGATGGCTCATCTACGTTTTAAGCGTGTTATTTTTAAAAAAATGAATGATCAAAATCGATCCAGTAGAACGGCCAGACTGACATGACAGACTTTGTAAGAAATATGATAAATATTTCCCATAAAGAATACATAGGGAAGAAGAGTCAAACACTTCTCTTTCAGTTCAGGCTTGACGCAGAGGAATACGGTTTCTTGATGTCTCATCTACGTGTTAATGCGGATATTTTAGAAAACAAATGATCAAATCGGTCGAGTAGAACGGCTGGACGGACTGGACAAACCACTTTTTACAGCAATTTCTTTAATATATAGATGAGTCCATTTAAACTTTTTGAAGCCATTGGTGCGGGGTGAATAAAATATGTTGGAAAAAATCATCGGGACTCGCACCAATACTCGCTTCCCCGTGGCAGATTTCGCCCTTAACTTGGGAAAATTTGGGGGATGTACCCCCTTTATCATAAGCAAACGGAGAGGAATGCTGTTTATGGATGGTGCAGATTTGTCCCCATACCACTCGGGGGCTGCGCAAGATAGGGGAGTTTTGCCCCATTTATTGTAAACTACTCGTGATGGTATACCATCATACATTTCGTTTCTCTAGTTTCAGTGGATGAGAAAATGTTTTGGGGCGTCCATTTTAGATTAATATGGCGACTTAATTAACATTTTCTTATATTATTATGACCTACTCGTGATGGTACACCTTCATACCAAATATCGTTTCTCTAGCTCGAACGGTGTGGAAAATATTTTTGGGTGGCCATTTTTAATCCAAGATGGCGAATGATATGATAGCGTGGGAGAAGGGTCCAGTATCCGATCATGTACGAAAAATCATTCCAATCGATCAAGCCGTTTGTGAGGAATATGATAAATATTTCCTATGAGGAATACATAAAGCAGAAAACTCAAACACTTGTTCTTCAGTTGAGACTTAACTGAGAGGAATGTGGTTTATTGATGGTTCATCTACGTGTTAAACCGGATATTTAGAGAGAGAGAGAAAAACAAGAATGATCAAATTCGGTCTAGTAGAATGGCCAGACGGACTGGACAAAATTTGTGAGTAATATGATAAATATTCACCATAAGGAACATATAGGGGAGAACGATAAAACACTTTTTCTTCAGTTCAGACTTGACGGAAAGGAATGTTGTTTATTGATGACTCATCTACGTGATAAGCCGGATTTTTTTTTAAATAATGATCAAAATTGGTCCAGTAGGACGGCCGGACGGACTGGACAAAGTTTGTGAGAAATAGGATAAATATTCCCCATAAGGAATACATAGGGAAGAACACTCAAACGCTTCTTGAATTCAGACTTGACGGAGAACAAGTCGGTTTCTTGATGGCTCATCTACGTATTACTGCGGATATTTTAGAAGAAAAGGATGATCAAAATCGGTCCAGTAGAACGGCCGGATGGACTAGACAAATCCTTTTTTAGCAATTTTTAAAAATGCGTATATAGATTTTTTTACATCTGTAACACATGAAAGTGTACATACGATTGCACTTCGTAAAAAAAATGCGTGAATAGTTGGGATCCACATAGTAAATTTTACACGTGATATTGTCTATTTTTGGATATTATATTGGAATATTTTTCTGCAATTTTTATACCTGAATACGGATTTAATATACTATTTATGTTATTGTTACACCTTCGTAATATTAAACATCAACAATGAAGACACTAATATCATTAATCTTATCCATATTCAGGATACCATACAGCATTTTGCGTAAGACAAAACTTGAGTATCATAACTGTACATCAGCTTATCTTCGAAGTAAGGACTGCACCACAAACGCTTTACACGTCACTAAACACTCAAAAATACACTTCTCTGTTATAAAACTAAAGACTACAGGGAGAAAGGGGGGATGTGATTTTTTTAAAAATGAATTTTGCACTCGTAACAGGTACTGCACTATGACAGCTAACACCTCAGAAAGTTTCAATCAAAAAGTGCAAATAATCACAAAGTTATAGTGGTTTTAAGAATATGAAATACATGGGAATAAATGGAAAAGATATTATATTTTAAAATATGTTTTACGAGAAATCATCTTTCATGCACATACCCCCTTCTTTCCTTGTACTCTTTAATTTACAAAAGAAATCAATCTAGAGTAACATAAGTGGCATATTCACTAGGGTGGGCCGATTTTTTTTTTCAGATATTGGGGTTCGAGTTGTCATCAAAAGTTGTGCATTGGTACCAAATAAAGCCATGCCAAATATGGCCGTCCTAAAACAATATTTAACCGGGCCCCATGACCCCTAAAGGGCCTAATTGTTTTTTTTTTCTTTTCAAAACAAGGAATAAAACTATTATACCAGTTTCCACATTTTGGGGTTCGAGTAGTATGCAAAGTTTTGCACTGGTACGAAATTTAGCCATGTCAAATAGGGCCCTTCTTGGCCGTCAAGCGTTTTTGGCCGCTTTAAAACAAAAATTTTCGTTGGCTGAGGAGCCCGGTGTAACCGGCAAAAATTACCCCCCGGTACAAAATGCCTAGGCAAATCGTACCCCCCAAAAATGTCGGCACTTTTGATGGGGGGTAATTCTTGCCTGATCAAGAAGTAAAGCTAAGGAGGGTACAAATTGCCTAAGCAGGATGGACCCTCTACAAAAAAAACATTGTCATGATGAAAAAGGGGGTAATTATTGCCTGTTAACAGACACATAGGGGGGTATCATATGCCTAGGCAAAACGTACCCCCCACGGAAAACAGCATTATAGCTAATTGTTGGCATAACAAAAGTCGCTAATACTTTTCAGGTCTTAAACATAAACACAGGGGGGTATCATATGCCTAGGCAAAATGTACCCCCCAAGAAGAAAAGGATTATAGCTTATTCTTAAGATTTCAAAAGTGGTCAATACTATTCAGAACTTAAACATATACAAGGGGGGTATCATATGCCTAGGCAAAACGTACCCCCCACGGAAAACAGTATTATAGCTACTTGTTGGCATAACAAAAGTCGTTAATACTTTTCAGGTCTTAAATATATACACAGGGGGGTATCATATGCCTAGGCATAACGTACCCCCCACGGAGTTTTTTTGTAGAGGGTACATCCTGCCTTCGCAATTTGTACCCACCTTAGCTTTATTTGTTGATCAGGCAAGAATTACTCCCCATCAAAAGTGCCGACATTTTTGGGGGGTACGATTTGCCTAGGCATTTTGTACCGGGGGGTAACTTTTGCCGGGGGTATTTCTTGCCTGTTACACCGGTTAGATATTTTTTGATCCGGCTGTGTTTCGGGGAACAAGCATAACAAACTCAAACTCAAATGTCAAAAAAAAAAAAAAAAATCGGCCGTTTGCCCCCCTCCCTCGAAATAAATGTTAAAATGTTGTGTTTGAGTACCGTGCAAAAGTTATAGAATGTTATGTTATGTTTGGTCGTCCCAAACACAGCTGGACCTAAAAATATTTACCTGGGTGCTGGGGCCGAGAAAGTGATAATTTTGAAAAGTGCCGATTTTTTAAAATAGAAATTTGACTTTGAGTAGCGTGCAAAAGTTGTAGAATGTTATGTTATGTTTGTTCGCCGAAGCACAGCCAAATCAAAAAAATATCTTGCCGGGCCCCTCAGCACGCGAAAATTTTAGTTTGATAACGGCCAAAAACGCTTGACGGCAAGAAGGGCCACATGTAACTTGGCTAAATTTTGTACCAATGCACAACTTTTCATAACTATTCGAACCCCAAAATGTGGAAACTGGTATTGCTGTTCCTGTTTTGCAAAAAACAATTGGGTCCTTTACGGGTCATGGGGCCCGATTAAATATTGTTTTATAACGGCCATATTTGGCATGGTTTTATTTGGTACCATTGCACAACTTTTGATGACAACTCGAACCCCAATATCCGAGAAAAAGATCGGACCACCCTAATATACACACAACATACGAACTGAAAAAGAAGTAACGTAACAGATATCATACGTCTGTGACACCACGATTACTTTTTCAAACGCAAGAGCAGACGGTACTTCGCAGTTACGCGAACGCTGTAGCTCTGTTTGAATTTTGAATTTAATTTTTAAGGCCTTTAAGCAACTTTGACTCAGGCCAGATGATAAGATAAAATGAATTGTATGGGCGGTAACATCACTATGGCGTACGCCTGTCAGGCCAGATGGACGATGATGGGATGATTGGTGGAATTAAGAAAGTGGGAGGAAACGAGAGAACCGCGAGAAACCTACGTATATGGTGTTTATCAATTATGTTTTCCATGGCATGAGCAGGGAACGAACCAACGACTCCAAACACCAGAGGTGAACTGCGGCTCCATGTCCCCCATGTTTGACAAAAAACAACACGCCTGAAAGGTACACTGTAAATTGTGGTCGTTCGATAAATTAGGGGATAGGGAGCCAGAAGAAAATACTCTTAGATGTCTCATAGACTCCGTAATACCAGTTACGTGTTAACCGTTGCGATTCTTGTATTTGTTTAATGTGTGTGGCTACGTAATGAGTTTCTAACCATATTTTCAGAGCAAATGTTTCTGTGCATACCACTGTAAGACTACTTTCAACTGAAAAAAGCCATCAACAAGCAACGAAAAACTAAAATGTAATATTCGTGTCGGTAGTAGTAATATAAAGAACTTATTCCATTCTCGTTATTTCCTATCATGTCATAAACTATTGCTAGAAATTATGGATTATATATATTCTTCTTATTGGAAATGAGCACTTTGGTAAAATATATCATCGAAATCATCATAAATATATCGTTCTACATATTAATGATCACGATCAAAATAAAGAAAGTATACGTGAACATGAAAGATACAATAGCGTTCTTTAGAATTTTGTGTGCAATATTATGATAGCTTTTATAGTGACCTTAAAATTCCTTTGTGGAAAGAAAGAAAACCACATAGTTTCGGTGAAATATCCTCTTTAAACAAAAAGAGTAAGCCTAGAAAGAGATAATGACATCGGGAACTGGTGAATTATTTATGAGCCCCTAGCGGAAGAGAAAACAGTCCCTCTCCAGTCCACCCAGGAAGGATGCTTCACAAGGAGGGGGCACACTATGCAGGGGGGTAATAGGCCTCCTGGGTGACTACGCTTGGATGAAGAGAAAGACCCACATTTCCTACTGAGGGAGAGAAAGAGAGATAAAAGGTACGCAGGTCGAAAAAGCATGCAAACTTTGACTTAGTAATTGGTCGTCAAAAATAAGGGCGTGTAACGAAGGAACGAAAAAGGATATACTCTTTAAAAATACCACATAAAGATATATTGAATGTGCAAAGGTCTGCTTCTGTAAGAAGATCCTAAGAATTTATTCTTAACAGTAAATCAATGAAATCTTGTAAGACGTTGATTTAGCTTTTTATTTTCCCTTGGATTTCGTCTACAGCCTACATCGCGCACTAAAACACTTCCTGACTTGTGGTTCGGCAATCCTCAAGTCGTGTTTTACATATAATTAATTTGTTGGTGACGAGTCTGATCAATTGTCTATTTTATAAGAATGTTCAAAAGAAATAGATACTTTCATTTCTTGGTTTTAGGACAGAATATCTCAGTGTGTATCAGGAGATCAAGTACAAAACTAACGTTCTATTGAGCTGAAAAAAGTATAAGTTGTTTGTGATTGTTGCTATGTTTTAGATTAGACAGATCGAAGTACCTTAGCAAATTACATTATAGGAATGTATAAAATGGCGAAGGATTGTGTAAAGGTTATATAAAGAACACTGATAAAACAGAAAGATGCAAAAATAAAAATCTTGATTATAGGTAGATCACGTAAGTTCTGTAGGTATCCGCAGTCGTACCACCGATCAGCACATTTGTTTAATAAGGAAAAAGACTCCTTAATGTATGTCATCTTTATTATTGCTCCAGATAATCTAGTAGGTAACACGATCCACATACGTATGTTATAAATCAGGGGTTGATAGTTGTATATTCTTCACCTACAATGATATATTAGCGAGAACACATATTAATATGCGTTCGTATACTTCGATATGTTCAAAGAAGTGGCTTAGAATCTAGACCAATTATAAACATCTTAACAACAAAAAGGAAATGAAAACAGATGAAAGCCAATCAGAATTAAGCTTCTACGTAAATAACAAATCCATGGCAACCAACAGCCAAACAAATGTCAGTATACATATCATTTAGATAACCATAAACAAATCCTACGTTATAATCTGAGATGAGCCTGTTTATGGTTTCCTAAACAGAAATAAATGAATAAAGTTAATTAGATTACACATAGTTGCAGAACTTAAAAATAAAGTATTCCAAATGAAATCTACAACCCAATTTTGCCTACATGGCAATTGCAATATGAAGAGGTGAGAAATTGAAATATACCTCCATGCAATAGGCCAGGAAACACAGTTGCCCCTGTTTGAAATTCGAAAGTTATCAACCTTGAAGAATCCTATAAAACGATAGTAACCAGTTTAACAAAACAATCGTATACATGTTAATTAAACTATCCATAGCCAAAAAACACTACTTTCAGTTGGAAGCAGCGAAATAAAAATAGGTCAGGCCATGAAATAGACAAACTTAAATAATTAAATATTTATTTCATGGGATATATCAGATGAAAACCTTGAAGATTAGCATAGAAAGAAGAGTTCTTGATATGTTGGAGGTTGGTGATTGCAAACCACTTGACTCTGCTGGAATCCCAGACACAATTTCTTCATTTCATTCTCCGTGAAATTATCAAGCAACATACACCTATTAGTAAATCACCGGCTGTTTCTGTCCAAAACTGTTAGAAAAGTCCACGTTGATCGCAAAAGTTTTTTTTTTTTTTTTGTTGACAACTCGCATTAGTAGGAGGTAGCCAAGGTCAGCGAACTTACACTTGCTTGTCTATAGGACATGGGTCTGTATGTTATCGTAGAGAAGTAATCTTAAATGTGGAATGTGGATCGTTTTCTTGTGCATTTCATTGAACTCGACCTTTCCCTATTCATACCATCCAATGTTATTTCAGTTAAAATACATAATTTAATACCCCAGTTGCAAATGGTGGAACACAGTTCGTTACATTCTGGATATAAATTCCGGTTAGTTATTTGCTTAGTAACCTCGCTAACATACTGCAACAATGAACATATTTTGCTCTATAATTACTTACCTCTTTATGACAATATTTCATTCAAGACAAAGCAATTTACTTATTTCATAAGAAGTATTGATTATATTTATTGAGTAAATATGCAAGTGCATTGAACGCAAAATGGGTCCAAACACTTACGTACCAGATTGTGAGATGTACACGTATATCACTACTCAAAAAAATATTAATGTTGTGCAAACTGTTTTTAGATAAATATATCGATAACATAAAGAAGAGTCAATAGGCCTTGTTTGATTCTTTCTTCGACAATTATTCTTGAAAGCAGAAGAGATTCGTATGCGATGTATGATGTATAGAGCAGTTTGCAAGCGTTTCTAGGAAACCAATTGAACATACTGATTAAAAATGTTATGACAATATACATTTTTGACCTGTTCTTTCGACTTTAATCTTCCATGCAAGAGGTAGAACTATAGAGTATGGAAATTGATTTTAGACACATAAGAGAATATTTATATGAATATTAGCGTTGTTCTGAAAATGCAATTGCTCTTTGTTCTACCATTACCGGACAAGTATAGGATAATACGTTAGTAATTAACATCAAGTCTTATTAGAAAATTGGACAGAAAGCCGTTGAAAATAAAATTAACTGGAATAGCCGTCAGAACCTACGACCATGAAAAGAAAAACGTTATAGGTACAACGATACCTACCTAGCATATATTTAAAATCTTTGTAATGAAAGCTGTAATGATGTTTCAATTAACAACTGCTCTTGTGTGAGTTAATCTCTAACGTTTTAGCGTTAAGGCATTCCACGATAAATTTACAACCGCAGTGGAACTTAAATAGACTCGAGAGGAAATAGAGTTGAAATATCTAATAAATTTAGTTGATTTGATTAAGTAGTTTGCTTTCTCACATCATACGGGCGTGTGTTCATGCTTAAATTAACAAGGAAAGTGGCCACGAAAAATTAAAAGTCATCATGAAAATACTCTTGAAATGCAGAAACATAGCTTACAGTTTAGTAGTTCTCAGACTAAGTACAATGTATCTACCTCCTACTTAACATTCTATGCTCTCGCTTTGTACATTCGTCGATTAGTGACTGAAAGTTTCGTGTTTTATCAGAGAGAATAAGAAAATCTATATTGGCCAAACTTAAGTAATAATAATAATAATATAACATTCCTGAAAATGATACTCGTGACTCATAGATGAACTAGAATGTGTAACTTTTTATGTTATTTACAGAATGCGAAATCGTCCTCGCTGCTGAAGGCGGTGGACGTGGCATTCCTAGCAAGGTTGCCACCCGTCCCGATTCAATGTTAGGCGGGTCGCAGATTGTCCCGATTTCATTGTTCAGAGTTGAAGCATAAAGAATAGGGTACGCGACCCAAAGGCGGATCGGGCTTTCAAGGTGGCCCGCAAGTAAATTTCCGTAGTTTCACTAACGATCCATGTTCCGTGGTGTGTAACCTTAAAAGGTGTCGACATGTGGTGTTGCAAAAAGAAAAAAAAAGTGGGGGGTTAACACTCCGCGAAATTACAAATCATTACTGGCTGTCAAGGAAGAATGTTTACTATTTTTGCGATACAAAACAGCGCATAAATATAATACCTAAAAGTTAAAATAATATATAGTTTGATACCTTTTTTGAAAACGCTATATGTGCTCTCTGTGTAAACATGTTTTTTATTTATTGTGCACTGTGTTTCTAAAATTTGAATTTAAAGTCGGAAAGTGCTTATTTTTTTCGGGTTCTCAAGGTAGTCATGGTGAATTTCTAAGTTTATTTGCTCACTTCGAATTGTTTCTGACTGACTCTTTCTACATATTTTTGCTTTTAGTTAATCTTTTCTCTAAAATGCTTCGTTCCTTCATCATTAATTTTGTGAAAATTTGAGAGCTAGGCTTCCAAACAAGCCAGACTACTATGATATGTTTATTCTCCTATTTACATAACGTTCAAGTACGCATAGTTGTGCATAATGTTCATATTTATTTTACATTTGTTGATATTCATTGTGTTATTTTCTATATTTAGTTCACATACACTTTTGTATTTTCTTACAGTTTATGCTTTTAGTGTTTCATTTCCTTTCAGGTCTTGGAGTTTTGAATTTCCACATGGACAAATTTAGCTACACATATGTCAGCTACCGTATTCCGAAGGTGACACACATGTAGCATGTTTATCTTTCCGTGACAAATTACAAAATTGTATTCTCATTCCTGGCCTATTAATCTTATTAAGAATGTGTTTAAGTTTTCTTATGGAAATTTTCAACTTTTTCTGTTCCATATCACCGACCCAAGCTTAACTATATCCAACTCTGGATCACCTAGTGTATTTTATTATTTGACATTATAATTTAGGCATCAAACTACACTTATTATTTCAATGGGAGATACAAATATGATTTTTTTTGTTTATTTACTTGTTTAGATTTCCAACCAGCCACACATAAAAATACTCTGAAAGTAGGACTAAGTTCCGCACAGCATTGCTGGAGGGCAAGGTCTCAACGAGAATAAGCATCAGGTATCATAACACGGCTGACAACGTCAACCCGAAGAAACCGCAAAGAATTTCTCTTTGCTGATATAAAAAGCGTCACTCCATCTTTAGGTTTCATTAGAGTTGTTACAGGTGATCTATCCAATTGTCTACTGTAAACCACCAGCTTGCTATTCACTGGACTCATCAAGATGATATTCTTGTTTCTCTGAGTATGCGAGAACTTTTCTGCAATTCCATCTGGTAAAGTAATTATCTACCCAATCGGGTGTAAAGTTTCACTATAGATAGTCAAAAGAAACTCAGGATATAACTCTCAGAAGTTTGAGATGTTAAGTTCGTAAAGAATGAAGTTAACTGCTTTTGTAATGCCATATGTCAATTAGCTTTATTATATTAACTGGCTTTCATGGTGTTGAATATTAATGATTAAAGGTATATCTTGTAATTCATTCACTAATTATGAGAAAAATACGTTGCAAAATTGTTATTGTTTTAAGAAACACGTCTTTTGGAACTTTCATTGTTTCCTAAGTTGCAGGTACCACTGTACTACCATTCGCTTTCAATTTGATTCTCATATCTGATATATATTAGACATCCATTATACTCAATATACTAGTTTCACATAACAAAAGCTAGTTCCTCCTTCGGCGTGTACTCTCCTCTTCAGTCCTTAAGTACAGAAAATTGAGTACAAGATGGCGTCATATGTTGAGTTTTCGGGAAACATTTCGTATTTGAGTATTACTTTACTCTGCATGTTTGTAACTTTGTTTTCAGTGTTTATTATAAGTTCATATGTACAAGAGTACATTTGAGTACATACCTTTCGGATAAGTTAAGTATTAAAAGTTACAGGCTGAATTCGAACTTAATTTAATATCTTCTGAAGAAACTTAGGTAAAACTCTATTTTTTTTTAAAAAAAATATAAAATTTTCCTAAAGTCATACTCCCGGAACTAGCTTTCTAATTCACGGGTGGAGAGAACTTTTAAAATGTGACTCACAAACTCGTATTTAAATCATTAATTAATTAGAAAAAGTACAATTATTTTAGCTAAATCGGTAGTAACTTTTAACTTCACAAAAAGTCCAGGATGGCCCTAAGAACCAATCTTAACACTACCGTTTGAACGTTACGGACGCAAGGTTTTTATCTTGTGGGATGTTTGTTCGCACTATGCGGACGGCAATTCTGCCTTCGTTATGAAATTTGTAATAGGTGATTGAGGACAACCGTCCCTTTTTAAAATGTACTTTTATTACCTATCAATTATTTTATATACTGTACATGGATTGTACATTACATTATAATTGTACCTGATTAACTTAATAATTAAATTACAGTTAAACAATTATCAAATAATTTTTTCGCCTATACGCAATAGTCATTCGCCGATAAGCAGCTTTTATTTCTGCCTGGTATATGTCTACATGAATCGGATAGTTCCTTTCTCAATATTAAATAAATAGCAATTCTTGTAATAAATTGTAATTATAGTGTTAGTTTTGCTTATAGGAAGAAAAGATAAAACTAGATCTTCTACTGACAGATATTTCTAATACTTGAGCGTGTTATTCTAACAACATATATTTTATATAACATCCATACAAGTTTTGTAAGTTTACATTGAGATATCATATGTTCGCTGGCACTCACATTTTTTTACAATTATTATTGATAATACCAGAACGAGCCAGTCGTTCAGGGCTTAAGTATAGGTCATATACAGAAATTGATTTCTGTACATTTGCTGAAATAATGGAATTAAATTTTTTCCATGTTTACCCACTTTATTGATATATTTTTAACAGCTGACGGAATAAATCCAATTATTATTTTTTTATTTAAAAATTTACAAAAAAAATGTCCTTGTTCACACTGAGTCGTATTACTGCGTAGTTAAAGAATTATAAACTACGTCGATCAAAAAGTTGCTAACAAGTCAACTTATGGATGCTTCAAAGCACTTTTTGACCAAACTTGGTAGAGGAGTAGGGTACACCAGGAAACCACCAGAAAGCATGATTAAAACTGCTTTCTTCCATAAAGACAGACGCAGTGGCCAAAAGTTTGGTTCATAAGAATAAGTATTTACAGTGTGATCTAAGTAGGAAAACACGTTTATTTATAAAATGTTTGTAATAATGGAAAACAAATACACAATAATGGATTGAATAAATGCGTTATCTTTTAGGTGTATGGTCGTCATGGCTGCCATCTTGAAGTCGGCCATCTTGAATTTTGCTAGATTTTTTAAAATTGGACGTGGGTTATGTAACATATCAATCTGGGCTAGAATGTTACCAGGAATACATTGGGGAAGCCAGTTTTGCCGTTAATTTATTTTTAGATATATAATGAGATGTGACATTAGTATGCGTAGTTGATTGAAAAGTCCAGAAATTCTATGTTATTTTTGAAACAATGCAAGAAATGAAAACCCAATGCGGTTAGTAGAGGGATCTACAAAGGCAATGAAGGATAACCCTGAACAAAAATATCATGGTGAAGGGTAGCAGTGCTAGATATGTACCCCGATTATAAAGCACGCAATATATACAAAATAGCATTAATGTAAACTAACGGTGGCCGATTATTTTCCTTACATAACAACATAGATAACCAGGGAAATATCTAAAATCCATCCAAGAAAATTATAATTTCCTACTGAATTCATATAAGAAAATGATCAGTTTAATATATGTCTTAATATATTTAGTATGTAACTGAACTTCAATAAAATTCACAGGCACGGTCTTCATCAACAATGGTTGCTCAAAGTTATTTACATTCTTGTTATGTTTCGATATTTTTTCAAATGCCATAATAATAAAAATCTATAGACAATTCATCCAAATATTTTACCTTAATTTCTATAATTAACAGTAAGTAATGTTACTATTAACATTCAGATTACCGTACATGTTATCTGCATTGTACCCGTTATCAGGTGTATTTCCAATCAAAGTGTAGAATCTTGTTCTTCAAACAAGGGTCATCAATTTATTCCAATATACGAAATCTATAGAACCTAAAATCAGATTAGCTTAACACACAGAAAATTACTAATATCTTGTAGCCTTCTTTTGTAGTAAACTTAATGTTTGTCCAAAGTCTATTTGCTACAAAATTAGTTAGTTGTTACGGTACTACTATTCTCATTTCTAACAAATTCACTCCCTCTTCCTTGAAGAAAAAAGAGTCCACTACTATACATGATCGCTTCATAAATTACTGTTTGACATAAATGGAAACACAATATAGACATAATAAGTACATTGTCATCATTTAACAATACAAAAATAATGAGTTACGTACAACAATATTACATTCACTCAATGATTTCACCACAACAATTAATTCATCCATCATTCAGAATTCACTCATCGAACATTCGTATCGAGCAAAAGTTTAATTTTCTTCAAATTATTTGAAAACCGCAAGATATAATGATAATGTAAAAAATTATTTCATTATAGTAGCATCTATTTGCTCGTTGTAAAACTTCTTGACCAAACACAACACATTAGTGTAATTCATCGAATCAGTTTGTTACTGTAGACACACAACTGTTTATATTCCATAAAACAAATCTCTAGGCTTGATATCATATAATGTTCCTACTTCTGTAGACTACCAAATGTTTATGTTCCTACTAATCATATCCCTCACATGCAAAATGTCGTTTAGGATATCTAACTCTTTGAGATCTTCTAATATTTATTCTAGGTTCGTCCTCTGTAATCTGTTGCTCCCTTACAGGTCGAACATGCAGTTCTTGGGGTGCAGTGATGCACCAGTGATCATTATCATTACTTTCTGATTGTTTCGTTTAATCCATTCTATTTTCAAATTTAGGCGCAATTTGATGTAAGTGAACCCTTCTGATGCGTCCTTCTTCTTTAACTTCTACCATACTGGAGTCCACTTTCTTTATTACTTGAGCATGAATATATTTTGAGACACGTAGAAGGTATATTCTTAACGTAGATCCAACTGCCAACACTGGGTAACTTTGCGGATGTCTATCTCGATGACGGTAATTGCCTACAATCCGATTTGCGTACATATTAAATCTAGTGCGAGACGAAAATGTACATATAAGTTGCGCTGGTGATTTGCCTTTGAATAATGGAGTGTTGGCAAATTTCAAGTGACTTTGAATATTTTTTATAATGTTTTTCCAATTTTGTGATCTCCCTGGAATTACATGTTTCTTTAACAATAGTTTTATATTCTGCACTTGTCTTTCGGATGCCCCATTACTTTGAGGATGGTAAGGAGGGAATTTACGCACTTTTGTTGCATGTTGTGCGCACCAATCGAGAAACTCCTTTGAAGAAAATGGTGGACCATTATCGCTGACAATTAATTACCTGAGGATATCCAACATAATATAATATATCTTCTAATTTCTGAATAGTTTCATATGTTACCAAGTCTACCTGAACCCATCGTGAATAACTATCCACAGTTATCAAAATTGTCCTCACAGCAAAAAAGAAAAAAAAATCGATGTGTATCCTTTCAAATTGTTTTACACCATATTCCCATGATGAATAGTAAGAATGTGGTCTTGACGTCTGAAACTGTAAATTAGTGCCGCATCAGCATCCATGACAGGTCACCAATAAAATGTTCGTAAAGTCATTTTGAATCTACTGAGACCCAAGTGCGAGTGATGTAACGCATTGAAGATTTCCTTTCTAAATGTAGGTGGTATTATTAACTTGTTGCCTAGATATAAGCAGTTATATTGTATAGATAGTTGGGCTCATTTTGCAAAGTATCGTTGAAAAACTTTCGTCCGGAAGTATTTTGGTAAAGTCGAAAGGCCACCCTTCGACTGTCCATAACGAAATATGTTTTAACACTGGATCTGTCTGTAACTCGCCAGGGATAGATTTGATTACTAATGATCTTGGATTTACATTTAAAATATATTGTTGCGACACGGTATCGTCTCGAGTTGACTCAGAGGATGGTAGCCTGGATAGGTAGTCGGGAACGGGAACGTGTTTTGAATACACTATTTTGTTATCGTATCCTGACAGAAATAATACCCATCGCACTAAACGGGAATGTATTTCCGATGGAATCTCTTTATTTTTGCCAAATATGAGTTTCATGGGTATTGAGTCAGTCACTACAATGAATGGACTTCCATACAAGAACTTATGGAATCTTTTAACTGCAAACACAAGAGCGAACGCTTCTTTCTCGAGCTGAGAGTAATGGGATTCGGCTGCTGAATGTGAAGCTGAGGCCCAAGATATTGTTTTAAATTTGCCCTCTCTGCCTTTGTTACACAACTGCACACCTAAACCTTAAGGGCTGGCATCTGTAAGTAAGTATACTTCCTCTTTGGAGTTAAATACGTTATTTTTAGTACATTCGGTTACTAAATGTTTTATATTATCAAATTGCTGTTGATATGATTCAGTCCAGTTCCATGTTATATTTTTCTTTAACAAGTCATGTAGCAAATGCGCCTGTGTTGACAAGTTTGGAATATTTTTTTTTTTGAAATAGTTAACATGACCTAGAAAAAAAACGTAACTGTGTTATGTTTTCAGGACGAGAACATTGTATTACAGTCTGCTTATGCTTTTGTATAGGAATGTATCCATCAGCAGAAATTTCGTGACCTAAGTACTCTAATTTCTTTTTTAAAATCTGACATTTGACTATGTTTATTTTAACATTTCGTTCCTGAAATTTCTGTAATAATTTAATGATTTTCTGATAAGTCTTCCACACCTTTCCCCCCTATGATGACATCATCTGGGAAAGCTTGTGCCCACGGGAATTCTAATAGTAAATTGTTGAAAAATAAACGGACTTGATGATCTCTTCATACTATATATTCCCCAAGGTGTGTTAATTGCTAAGATTCTACTTGATTCTGCATCTATTGATGCTTGTTGTAAGTCTAATAGCATATAAGTGTCTGAACCCTGTAGTCAATGCAGTATGTCCTCTAATACAGGCAAAGGATAGAACCTTTTCTCTAGACACCGATTTACCATGACCTTATAATTAGCACAAATTCTAATTTCTTAAGATTTCTTAGGAACAATAACAATGGGCGTAGCCCAATTAGTGTAGTCTAATTCTGTACTCTGGATTCAATAATTTGTCTAATGAGTTTTTATCTTAGGTTCCAAGCTATATGGTATACGATAATACTTTCTAAAAATTGGTATCACATTCTCCGCCAGCTTTACATTTACTTGATATTTGTTTATTGGTTCTTGAACATTAGCAGAAAATACTTCCTGAAATTTATTATGTAATGAATTTTGTAGTCTATCACAGATTTCTTAATTTAATTCATGTACAGTGTCTACACTAGCAGAATAATTTACATCGAAAGTCCCTCTCCAATGTGGCCAAAAATGATTTAAACCGGGTCTTCCTAATATTATCCATTTTATTGGATTAGATACCACAAAACTGTAAATGCCCCTATTTACTGTCAGTGGTGAACTTCAAATTATTTGAACCTATAACGTTTAACTTATGCCCATCAGCTGTACACAAATGTTTAACCATTGGCAATAATGTGTAGTTCGGCTGTATTTTACGTAATGGGCATTTCCGTTTTCCCCGTCCTAACATATTTTACAATTTGTTTGTGTACATCAGATTAAATAATATATATTTTTTTTTAATTTCAGCGCTACGGTTATCCGTTACATAGAAATATAGCATGAAATACTGAGAATTCAATCTCCTACGTCATGCAACGAAACTCATCCTCTGATTGGTTTGAAGTAATCAATGCGTACTATTTCCGTACCTATATGCTTCTCCCTATGTTACGTTCCTTATTCAGAAGTTTGAAGACGAAAAAAAAAAGAGAAAGAACATTTACATCATCACTTAACTATATAATTAATGTACAAATCTGCAGAACACACTTCAGTAAGTTTAAACGCCAAAACATGATTTGAATAACATAAATTGCCGAAACAATGACAGGGGGCAGTATTAACTTGCAGTGCTCTTCTTATCGCTGGTTTGTGTCACTTTTGATGTCTTGACAATTTGGCGCAATTGGTTGACGCGTGCAACCTTTTGATTTTTATACTTTCACCCCTAGAGCAGATAAACCTTAGAGAGAGTCCTACGTCATCAAAGTGAAGCCGTTTTTTATGTTCATGGCGGCTATGTTTGTAGGACAGGGTGCCAACATTTCCCGCAAAAATAAACGCAATTTCATTGGTCAATGCCACAGATGTCCAAAGCGGACGTAGCCTGCTATTGTTCGACTAGTAAAGATGGAATTACAAGACAGTAAATACTTACATTATATTTCTTTTATGTGTTGGGAAGATTTATTTATAAGAGGTAAACACGATCGACTTTGGATTTGTGAAAGCAGATTCAAGGAATTCAGCAAGAGTGTACAAAGTGATGGGTGCAGAATTTTCCACTCGAAGTTATACCCATTTTTGAAGCAGAAATTAAGGGAGGAAACGAAGAGGTAAGGTCAATTAAATTTACTACCATAGCTATCAAAGGGAAATTTTAAATATATGTTTTGCTGTATATACCATAATCTTTGTATTATTATTGAATGTTCTCTCTAATTACGCACTTTAATTCAAGTTAATACGCCTTGTACTTTCTGAAATATATTAATGCTTTCTGCAGAAGCAAAATCTATGTGTAGTTCAAAGGGCAAAATAATTAGTTCAGTAAGGTGTTTGGAAAATAAATTTCAGATCTAATTTACACTATCCTATTTGTGATGAACCATAGTAGTATCCAAAGTACAGTCCACACTTCTCTTTTAGCGTGGTGGATACAAGAATAGTTTAACGCGTAGACGGTTCATAGTTCCGATTCATTGTTTCAAGTAGCGGGGAATGGAATGTGTGACAATTGGGAATATTTCTTCATTGAGTTCAGGGCTACTCTGCAAACTTTAAAAACATTGAAAGTTTGGTTAGGTAAGATTGAGTTAGTTTAACCTAGCTTAAGTTATCTTTAACTGGGCTTAATGACTTTAATCCTTCGCAATCAGATCTGTAATACTGTATTGAACGTGGTAATTTGTCTTCCGGGGAAGTATCCAACGAGCATCTTAAATTAGTAAAGACAATTGATGTAAATGGTTGAAGCTATTTAATACTGATAAAGTACGGAAAGTGTAGTATTAATTATCTTAGTGAATGAGATAATAATTAGTGATGCATGAATAATGAATATCAGTATTGGAAGATCTAAGACTGTGGGGAAGTAATAAGGATAACATATAGCATTAAATCCAGTATACTACTGTTGATAGATATCACTTATATTCATTCACTATTCGACTGTATGTAGTGCCCTTGAAACTCGTAGGTAAGGATGAGAACTGCAATTTATAACAAATTGAACCTTTTCCGCGACAACGAAGTTTACACTGGGAAACTATTTTGTTGAGAGAGGATAGTTCGCTGCGCTTTAGATACTCCCCCGTATCGTTGAAAACAGTGAACATTAGATTAGGTTAGAGTGAATTCTCTTAACTTATGTTAATTAATTTAAGTAATCTTTAACTGATCTTAACGTCTCCAGTCCTTCGTAATCAGATCCGAAATAATGTGCTGAACATCGTGATTACCCTTCCGTGGGAGTATCCAAAGAGCATCCAGTAGTATTAGTTTTCAACACACCAATGTTAAAAGAAAATGAAAGAAACATATTTTCGTTTGTTGATAACATCATGAAGTATTTTAGAAATGGCATACTATGATGGTTAAAAGTCGAGTTTAACCGAGTACTCGGTTAAACCCGACTTTGCCTTAATTAGTGACCATGGGAACGTGGAAGTTAGGTAGGTTAAGTGTTGTTATGTATCTTTACAGTATTTTTAAATAAACAAACGAAAGTGTAAATATACATAACCGTACCTAAACTTACTTAACCTCTACGTTCCATCGGTCACTAATTAAGGCACTAGGTTAAACTCGACTTCTACCCTGTGATGTGAAACTTTATATTTCCCTCTGGTTAAGTGAGAAATCTTTACATTTTGATTAAACTCGATAACCACATTACTTTAATTGTTAATTTTTTTAAATAGAGTAGACACATTCGAAGACTGAAAAATTATCACTACTATAACTGTACTGCATAAATAAGATCAATATTTTTGTAATGAGTAAATTAAAACAATAATCAAATAAAGAGCATACAACTACCGTGAAAATCGCTCTACAATTTACTTTTCATTATTTTTGTCTTGGAATTCATCCACAAATACAAAGACCGCGGCATGCGGAAGCAAACTTCTAATTTCGTGTTATGAATGGCTTGTAGTTCGCCACAAAAGTCACAGACACAAAGTAGAAGGGTTGAAACGGGGTGAGTTAAAGTGATGTTCGATTATATTTTCATTATACGCGATACACATGACGTTTAACATTCACTTTGTTTGCTCGACTCAACGCGGAATTAGCGATTAATTCAAACATACTTTAAAAATTGTCAGTCTAATATGACACTTCCATGACTTGGAACTTCGTTATATTTTGCTTTCCAAGACTTGCACACATATTACAAACATTACATTTATTCTGTAAATTTAAATTTTTGGGCTGATCTCAACTAGACTTTAGTAAAGCTACTTAAGGTGATTTTGGTTTGATTGACAAGATTTACCTTAAATTAGGTTTGGTCCATTAATTCCGGAGAACAGGTCCAGGCTGATTTCAAAGTGTTCTTGAACTTGAAAGAGCAAGGGTGAAACTGAATTTTGTTACGTAATATAAAGGACTTACTTGTAATCAGAGTTATTAGGTAAAGTGCAGTTTACGGTAGCCAGGAAATGTAATGTTTGGAATATTTGTGGAACTATTGGACCGCTAAATTAAACAAGGTTTTAAATCACTGAAGTAGGAAGTCAAAGTCAAGGATCGAAAATGAAGTGGTACTATTAGCACCTGTAAAACGTCATGTGCATCGTACAAGAAAAAAGAATTGTGTAATGTGGCTTTACTAACCCGTCGCTACGCTTTCTAGCTGTGAATTTTGTAGCAAATATGTAGCATTAATTTTTTCAAAGTTGAGAATATTTTTAGTTCGTCTGTTAATGCCTGCAATATTTTATATTTGTATGTATTAATACT
>JAGDQP010028072.1:0-24439 GCA_022664845.1 Lepisma saccharinum
TTTGTTTATTCCCCCTAGACCTCAATAACTACAAGTCACACATTGTTGGAAGTCCTTGTGGTCTCAAAGGGTGTGGAGACTATATCTTTATTTCTAAACTGGCAGGTATTTTTCTGTCGCTTACTATTCTAAATCTGTATGTTTGTTATCCTAAATGTTAGTAAGTACAAGCCAGTCTTTATGGTCCTACAGCGTAGCAAAAACTATTACTTTGACTCTAAAAGTGACAGGTCGTTTTCAATGACTTAGCATTCTCCATTTATCTCCTCCCCTAGATCTCAGTAATGACAAATGAAACAGATATTAGCCATACACTATGTAATTCCTCATGGTCGGAGAGGGTGGGAAACCTGCGACTATGACTCGCTATTTCGATATGTCGTAGAAGCATATTTGATTTTATCCGAGGGCACATTGGCTTTGTCTATAATATAACCATTACTTTACTTGTTGAAAATTGTCTGTATATTGATAAAAAATAACTCCATCTATCACGTGGACACTTTCTGAAAAAGAATCAAGCCAGTCTTAAAGACAATGTTTTTAGTGTAAGAGTTTCAGTTTTACAAGTTTACTAATTTACTTACAACAATGAATCAAACATGGCCGCTATTTTTAAATGTCATATAGATGGATTTTAATATCTGAGACGGGTCACTTAGAAAAAAAATATTAACCTTCATGTCAAGAAACTAATGAACATGTTTTAAAATCTCAAAGTACATATTTTACGAATTGAGTCACGACACAATAAACATTTGATGAGTCTAGCCTAAATAAATCCAGTCAGAGCACTTGAATAACACACGAACATGTCAGATTCTGATTACTTTTGCACTGGTACCTACATGTTGATTGGAAGAATATTTTGCAAACAAACATATCTTCCACTACAGAAACAAAGAATCATTAATAGAATTATGGCTACATTAACAAATGATTTTATCTACGTATAACACTGGATATTCTGTAAGTAAATGTTTATTAGATCCAGATTCATAGTTTAAATGGATCAAGTTGTGCTAAAATATTCTTAGGGTCAGTTCTTAGGAAACTTTATATATTCATCTACTTAAATGTAAGCTGGTAAAGTATTTCTCAGATATCCATCTTGCTAATGAGCTAACATCAGTAGCCTGAAAGTGAAATTACTTCTTAATTAGAACATGGATTCTAACTAACGCTTTCGTTGTACAAAATACTTGGAACTAGCAGTGAACACAAGACAGAAGTAAGTTTCACCAACAACTTTCAAATGAATTTTTTTAGGATATTTACTTAAGCATAGAGTAAACTTGAGATTTATTTAAGATTCTTCAATATCAGTTAAGAAACAGGGTAGCTTCGTATTTCGAAGGTCCTCGTCTCGATCCATGCGACCGCCCATTATGATTGAGATTTCCGGGTTGTTCCACAGTCACATCAGAATAATGCCGGTTACTATGCGCTGTTTGACTTCGTTGCTATATCTCTCCCTTTACCTCATCCTGCCCTAAGCCAAAATACCTTAAGACCACAAATAAGTTTAAGTTCAATTCAAGATCAGTTACCTTATGTCACACTGTCATTAACAATTGTTCTTTATATAGGCAGTTTAGTAGTAGTTCGATTTAAATATGAAATGGTCATTAAAACTATTTTAGTATAGAATGATGCTAGGCAGCTCTACAAGTACTCCTTTTTCTTTTAAAATCTGTAAACATGGTTTGTTAACAATTAAACGTCGAGAACAGAAAACTGTATGAAAATTTTACGGAAGGGTTGTAATGTCCCACGAGCAGCTCCAACGAAAGTAGGTAGACTCATCAGCAAACCAGAGGCCCTGTTGCAAAAACGGGGCTGACCCAAACTCGTGCTCAAACCTACCCTGGAGACAAACCAACATTAGTTCACAGAAGAGGGCACAAAACAAAAGAAAAACCGCTATCGTACCTGAAGTCAGGGAGGGTACCTACCCATCAGCAGCTTGCTTCAGTTACATTGACGACAGAACATACACTAGTCTAGTAGACAAGACATGCATGTAAGAAGCGCGAAAGAAGTGCCCAAGCGCAGAAAGTTGAAAAACAACAACCGGTAGCTGAAAGATGAAGAAACGCATCCCAAAAAAAGAAAGATAGAGTAGAGATATGATGTAGGTAGATCATTGCGATATACCTACATCATAATGAAACTCTTGCCACAAGAAATATCTGGTAAAAGAGTAATTTATTTTCCTCAAATATGACAAACGCATTTCAAAAGACTGATTGCTGAATTTTCTTGAAAATGAAAAAGAGAGTTACCGAAGACAATCTCTTGAACATTAAAATGAGCATTGAAGTTGCTGTCAACTTCACATAACAAAAGGGTAACTTAATTATATAGAGAAAAGCTCTGTTCAAGTACAGAGAATATAATTCACATACTTATTTCCCAGAAGATATAAGTTACTTTACTTTTCAAAACGTAGTAGGCATTCTAAATTTTAGTCCAGTTAAATCAACATTTCCACAATTACTGAAGAGTAACATTTCTTTCTACGAAAATAACTATATTTTACAACTATTTTATAGCTACTGAGAAAAAAAGTTAGTTTGATATTCCAAAACTTTGCTAAAAAATATCGTATGTAATTTCTTTTTAAACTTTATTCAGCCTAATCTTCAATACTGATAACACAAACATGGTTTAGGTATTAATTTACAATACGAGTTTCCATGAGCTAAGTGACTTACGGTTTGTGTAGTAACGTAGAAGCTTTAAACGTTGCATATCCAAAATAAAACATTGTGAAAACATTGAAACCCACGGTTCACAAACAAAAACGGACATGTTCTAGAGATTTCGTGCAATTTAAAAATACCAGTACCGAAAGAGTGAACAAGAATGCTGAACGGAAAAATAACGTGCATTTGAAAGGTCGCATCAACTATAGTGCAAGATGAAAATATTTCAACATACGAACCAAAATTTTCAGTGTTGAAATTTTGTTATCAGTACGCAGGTGAAACAGACTAGGGTTTCTGGGAGAGAAAGATGAATTTCAAGACATTAAAAACACATTCCTGAGTTTACATAACCGGCCCCTGCTACTACCAAATTAAGCAGAAATCCTTACGGTGCACATCACTACACCGAAAAAATCACACAAATTTCAAACTGAAGAAGGCACTGAATACTTGCACACACAACATAAAGAAGGTATCAAGCCTACAGAAATTATATTTTATACTTATTTTTTTTAAAACTAGAATAAACCACTACTCACAAATTGATCGCGTCACACATTTTATTATACTTTCTATCGCTGGCTGCCTTATAATTTGCTTTTAAATATGACTTTCGGAGGCAGCGAAACAGTCTTCGCAGCTTTGCCTACTCGACGACCATGTTCTAACTACTGAATGGCCCTAAGCCAATCAGCGAAGAGAATCAAATCAGACAACCGGGAGAGGAAAAGGGTGTGGCTTACCACCAAACGTTCAAAAAAAATAACATTAAGATCTCTTTGTTTGTTTTTGAAGATTTTCCACGAAAGAAAAATTGTTGAAGAAAATAATGTAATAAAATATGCAAAGAAATATTCAGTAATAAAATGAAGAAACAATAAATATAAAATGTTGCCAATCAACAATGAAAGAATGTTCTGTATGGTTAATCTTCATTGTCATCTGGACAAATAAAACGCTTTGAAGAAGGCTCTTTAAGGTCTTACCCGATGAATTCTGACAATTTCCAGAGTTACACGGTTCAGAACATCCAACCCCCGAAAAGAGCTCCGGGCTCGGACTCGAAACCGCATCGGCTGTGCAATCCACTACCAGCAGTGGGACAGGTCCCTGTACCGGATACGCGACTGAACAACCCCCGCATCTGTGATGACTACTATAATAAGTGTCCATTCCCCGGTTGTAATATCTTTGATTACGGTAATTATTATTGGAATTCCTAGTGTTATTAGTGTTGTTCGTCTTGTTGCTTGTGTTAGGCTTGTTTTATCTAATCCTGTTATTAACATTTTTAGGACGAGTGTAATTGTTCGTGCCTTGTGTGTTATGGTAACTATGTATATTGCTGTTGTCTCTGTTATATTTATTCTGGCATATGCTACCTCTCGATTTAAATCTTGATTTCTTTGAACGTTCAACATATGCCATAAAGCACCTCAATTAACTAAAAAAGAGCACATATTTTATTTCATGGTATACCCTATGTTTGGCTGAAGCAGTGTAGATTGTAAGTGCCTCAGTGTCTAGAAAATATTCGAAGGTATCCAGTGGTATCCTGGTAGCAGGAAGTTGCAAGATTATCCTATTTTTCTTCTAACGTGAAATATAAGGAATCAAGGGAATGAGACTGTTTCTTCTTGTACACTCTGTTCGTTAAGTCCTACAAGTTCGTGTTACAACACTCCAGCGGAGCTCTGTTCATTAGTGTCACGAGTCGTAAATTCAGTCGTAAAACAAAAGAACCCAATATCCATTTACTATAACAAGTATTCAACAATCCCATATGTCCTAAAACAAAGATCATTACCTGTCTATTTTACTTATTACTAAATATGGTATCAGACACTATGCAATGCACCAAAAAGTGCTAAAAGAATAATAACACAGTAATGAAAGGTACAAGAAGAAACTGATGAACAGACAATTATTTAACGATCTATCACATCGTTGGGATTTGGATGTTACTCACCTGGGGGTGATTAAAATTAGGATTCTAGACATCATATCTCCTAATGTAGCAGAACATGTATGGGAACTCTAGAAGCCAAGAGATACAAGCGACATTTTAAAATAAAAAAAATGGAGATAATAATTTATATATCACTTGAAATATATGAAACAAGAGTCTCATCCTTGAAAGACACCTTGAATCTTAAGGTGTCGAAGTGCAAAATATAGTAATTTTGTGTCACATATATTTTGAGTTACATATATTTTCAGTTATATATTAAATATCATCCCATATTGTTTTCGAAAATGTAAATTAGACATTCTGGAGTAGACGCATTTAATTCGCATTATCTAAGTAGACAGACTCTAAGCGAAGGTAGACCAACATTTCCGGGAGCAACTAAATATGTTTGCTGCAAATTGTTTCATTTTGGTACTGCTTTAACGCATTATACAATATTTGTTAAGAGGAAGTGGATTTAAAAATATTTCGCAAAACGTTTCTATACGAGGTAAAACAACACCTATGAAAATACGTTCTAATAAAATATGTTATGATTCATAAGTTATATAACTTATGGTTTTGAGTTATAATTCATCAAACACACCCGAGTCACTTTTCAATCCTCTTATTTTTATTCACGCATCCTAATAAAGAGTTTATTGACGCGACGAACATATGGGCATCGTTTCGCTAAAGCAGTTACTTCTATTTGCATCCCAAATAAGTCATTCAGATAATGAGATGGTTCACTACATATTGGTCACGTGCGTGCATTGCTAACATAACTATCAAGTCAATGGAGGTCCCAGGTGAGCGCTATACTGCTGAACCACTGATTGAGACCTTCCTGTTGGTTTTTATGTGGTAAACCAAATACAGGAAAATTAATCTTATCTGAGTGCCGAAACAGCACAACATGGACTGTCGGTGAAAATATTGGTTATGCTTAAAGAGTAGCAAATCTTACCTCAAATACCATTTTTATCAGATCTGGAACATTTTTCGATTTTCTACTTTAGAAAGTAAATGGAACTTCACGGGAAGCCCATTTCCACCACTGCCTAATCCATAGGCTAAGCGGCATAAATGATTTCAATTACGAGGCTGAAATACACCCATGTTATATACAAACTTCTTATTAACCGTTGACTAGGCTGAGTAATTGAAACCCGAATAGAACACCGATAGTGCTCAATAGAATTAAGTTCCAATCTTGGAATATTTTAAGAAAAAATAATATTATTTTGAAAGCCACCATCATTATTACAAATGAACCGAAAATAAGCAAATCTACTTTGAACTCAAACACTAACATTAGAAGCATCCACGGAGGAATTTGTTTAGCTTTTGGCATTACAATTCAAAAGTGAGTGATATGCTCTGAATACTCTATAGCTTGACTTCTTTCGAAATTTTTAAGCAGGAGAGTGTACCCTATGTCGAAACGTCTAGTAACCAAATCGCCTACAATACCTGAACATGTAACATTTGGCAGCTTTCTTCCAAAGTTTATCCGATCATGCACTACTAGGAATTAAGGAGTATACTTCATCCTCTTTTCTATTTCTTCTAAACCTTGATGAAGAAACATACGTCTTACAATATTACCTTCAATTTTATTAAGAGTGATTGTTGGTGCAAGATCAACGCAATGCGTAGCAACTCGTAGTGAATATCCTTGAAGATTAGAGGTTTTGAAACGAGAATCTGCATATCTGAATATTTTCTCTGCTCTATCGAATGTTTCAAAGGTGACACTAGTTGAATAGTATTCCTCTAAAAATGCGTTATATGAAATCACTGATATGTCATATTCACATTGGTTGTCTTTGCTATGCATATTCACTCTCAGATGTACTACAGCAAGCATTAATACTGCTTTTCCAGATGACGGTGACATCATTTATTCTTGTGTCTGTTTTGTGACATTAGCTGACTTTTGTATGTAAACCACTAAAACTCTTGACTGTTCGCTTAAATAAAATACATTGTTTGATTGAAGAATGTTAAAAAAGAATGATTATCCCACTTCTCAAAAAAATATACGATAACATGTTCTGTAGCATGGATTTTGGAATTTTCATAAGAGATAAGGTGTAAAGGATTCATATTTACTGTTAATAATGTTATAACATTACTCTCTGGCAGTCCAGGTAGATGGGATGCAAAATATTTTCTGTGTGTATTAGTGCGATCAGATTCGCTTTTGTAAGCAAGTTATTACTTATGTAGTGGAAAATTATGTATAATTGTTTTTCGCAATGAGAATCATCGTTCACTTCCCGCCAATAAATTGTTTCTTTGAAGAACAAGCTCCAGAATAAATAATTATTAAACACAAACCAGTAATATGTCTCTTGTCAAGGATCATTTTTTAAAGGTTTATGGTACCATATTTGAGATCTGTACAGTTGTAATATATACACTGCATCTACAGGAACTTATTTAAAACTTAGAAATGAAAAGAAGGACAATAACATAATTCGTAAGTAGAATAACTTTAATCTATAACGATTAAAGGCTTGACATTGTACAGAACTATTTTACTTTACTATTAGTATGAAACATTGAATATATATAAAAGCAAGTAAAAATATATACTTCATTTAACTGAGATTCAGAGCAAGGGACTTATGAGAATATTGTAAAAATTAGGAACATTTCGGATGAAATGATTACTGGGGAATTTTGCAATGGATTTAATGGGCACTAGAAACATATATCCATCTACGGAAATTTCTAAAAGCATAGATAAATGTTGTAGCATACGAAGGAGGCATGTTATAATTCTGAAGGATCTATTCCACTATTTTAAAAATAATTTTATGACTAGTGGGATAAGACCGGTATTTTATTATCCGCTAAGGTTCAGAATTTGATTAATGAAGTTTAATGAATTCATTTGATTTAATGAAGGTTGAGTTGTGATATGCTTGAAGAAGAAAATTTTTTGAAAGGCCTTAAATTTGTATAACGGTTAATTAGCGTAATAGTGCTAAAATCATTAAATCACGACTGAATAGATAATCGTGAACCTTTGCAAATTATCTCACAAAGACTGTTAACAAATATATCATAATAAATTAATAGTAATAAAATGTCTTATTTAGTGATAGAGAAATCAGTTAAAAAGAGTAGATACAGTCTATTTTGCATGTTTAATGCGCAATAATTCGAAACGTATCCGCAAAATTGATTTCATATGAGCACAAATCGTTAATGAATTAAATATTATGAAACATATACATTTTCGTAGTTGTTCTTCCGGTGGAAGGTCCATGATTCGTAACTTCTTTAGAAATATTTATTTATTATGCTATACCCATATTCAGCCTGTTACCCGAGAAATAAGCAATTTCTTACTTTGTATTCCATTCCACGATTAAATATATCGAATTGTTTGCTGATTAATCGTTAAAGATTCCCTGAAAGGAACTTCATACGTTCAGTTGTGTGTGTGTGTGTGTGTAGATATGAGAGAATATATTTTATCAAAATAAATAGTTGTTAATACTGGTAGAATAGATTCAATTTTTCTCCTAAAAATCCTCTATGGTTAACCTAGCGATGGCACCAATCACGTTGATTTTACCCAGATTTTTAATATCTAAATTCTATATATCTTTTCTGGTTTGTAATAAAAATTAAAATGACGGTTAGGTGCAAATATTTAAAAGCCTAGTACCGCTGCGAAACACATAATATCCGTTTATTTACACGAAGAAAAATACCGATTAGCTGTGGAAAAATACTGTTTAGTTTAGATGTAAGTCAACTAAAACTAAACTAAAGGACTGTATATATTGAACTATTAATTTTATGACAAATTCAAATCATATCCCAATTTGAATCACGGATGCCAAAAGCACAAACATATATTCAAATTCAAAATTACTGGCTATGTAATTATTGTACTGTGATGGGTAGCTTTATCGCATCATTTCTGCCAGAGTAGAGCAGGTGAATAAAGATGAATTATCAGCTGCAGATGCTCCGCAACTTAAAACGTGTTGGGAGCTCCTGACTAAGGGATATGGAAAAATATTACATGAAAATAAAAGCCAGGGCGACAGAAACAAATTATGTATTATTCACAATTTATAAATACACGTCTCTTGCTCCTTAACGATTCGAATGGAAAACATTTAAATGTCGCTTTGGATGTATCAATTGTTTGTGTGCATGGAGATGTTTCGAATTGACAACATCAACATCTTTAGCACCAGATTCTTCCATATCTAAAGTATATTCACTGTACTCTTTGCAGTTCCAATGTCTACCCTACACTTTGCTTGAACATTGTTGAGTTATTTTGCTAGAATGATCTGCTTCTTTCGTTTGAATTCACCCTAAGGCTACAGCATATTCTCAGTGTCATGTACATCTTCGGTCATAGCCTTATAAGTGTTCAAATGATTACGTGTCATAGTACTCCAGTAAAGAAAGAGTAAACGCTAACAAAAAGTAAACCCTTTCTTTGTATGTACATTTATGCTCCTTGAAACATCACCATGCACACAAATCTTGATATATTCAGAGGCTTTTAATTGAACTGTTGTAGGAGCGAGAGACCTGTGTATACAAGCTATGATTAGTACACAACTTGCTTCCGTCGCCCAGGCTTTCCATACAAACTTACAAATAATTTGACTATTAATAACTTTAATATGTATTGATAATAATTTTTCTATTGTATTTGTGAAACTGTTCTAGCCCAAACTGATATGTCAGCTGAGTCCTTTCCTATTTAAAAAATAAGCGAAATCCAATATGGCGGATTTTAAAATGCTTACTGTTAAAGCGCAAACTGTTTGTAATCTCTTATGAACATTATGATATGACTAATATTTTGATCAACATCTCTTTTTGGGAATTAATAGTGTATCTTTTGACATTTGAATGACCCTTGAGACCAAATTTGATCTTGATTCTTCAGTTTTGAAGGTTTATCATTTAGCAGCTAAACTTTACTTTGATAGCTTCAGAATACAGTGTCAAGTATTTGAATATGCATTTCCAGCAAATTCCTTTCTTTGTCAATGAGTAATTTTATCGTAAGACATTAGTGTTACTTTGTATTGACGCTGTATCACCCCTATGAAATGAACACCACTCACGTATAAGAAGAGCTAATTCAAGTTATTTAATGTTAGTCCCTATTTAAAGACCACAGGAAAAGAACGTGGTTTGTCAATTTTTTGCGAAATCGAAATCAGAGTGCAAATATTTACATCTTAGAATTTTTGTAACAAGCTATCATGCATGTTCGTATGTCTGCTATAAATCTTTATAACATATTTCTGCATACGCAATACTAATTCTGCAGTTTGGAAACGCTCTCCTGTCAAATCTATACAACGGACAAGACACGGTCTTCTCAAGTGGTCTCCATTTGTCCTCCTTTGTATTAGAATCGTTTATTCTTCTCACGTACACCCTGATTCGAATATACCCTCATGCTTATGAATCATTTCTCTTCTATAGTGAATCTGTGTTGATCTGATACCTGTAATATTTTTATTTTTCCTTTTTTTAAATAGCAATTGCGCGCACTTATTTCTAACACAGTTTATATGTTTTCGCTTTACAATAATAATGTAAGTACGATAGGTGATTATTATTATTATTATTAGTTTTATGTTTTTGAACTTTTGGTTCCTTTGATCTATTTTTTAAAATAGTTCTTCAAAGTACTGGTTCCATTATTGTTCAGAAGCCCCTTTGTCCTTTCTCTTTTTAATAGTCAGCTCTCTTTATTTTAATAAGAGAATGGATTTAATATTTCAAAACAAAAAATATATTTCTACTCACACGTTTTACTCTAATTTCTTCAGAAACTACATATCATAAGAAATGAAAAATTATATCAGTCAAAAGATCATTCTTTATATCTTACCATCAGCAAAGAGTACATACTATCTAAAGTATATGTTTTGATCTAAGTGTGCGTACATTAAAGGAAGAACTGTTTTCTACTAAGTGTATTTTACATCTTCGCAGCCTTTTAAATATATCTATCGAAAATCTCCATATACTATTCCATTGATTCCATTAGCGTAAAAGCCTAACACGAAACCAATTTACATGACATGCTATCACTATTAAAGAACGTTATTCACGGTTAAAACGTTAGATACTAAATCAATAACAGGAGAATAATAGATCAATAACAATATCAGTAAAATTAGTTTTAGTACTTAAAAGTTCTTCGAAATTTCACATTTCATACAGGTGTTGTACCATGCATTCCAATGAAGTACTAAAGCTTTAAGCTTTATAGCGTTTTATTTTTTGGTAAAATAAGTACGGAGAGATGAAAGTTGTTCGAATGTAGAAACAGCACAGAATGTACTGTTGTAAAACATATTTCCATTGTTTAATGAGTGCAAAATTTTACTTCATGCAATATATTTATGTAGAACTTTCTACCTTTCGTTCCTATTCGATAAATAAAGGGGAACCCATTTCCACAACTAAATCCTCTATACAGGATTTCCACGAGATAATGGTACAAATTTCGATAGGTTATTATTCACATCTAAACAAAAAGAAAGTTTCTTTGAAGTGATTCCGAAATCTGATTAGTTTCGGAGATATAAGGCGAAATCGTCACAAATGACGTAACAGTTCGACACATGCTGATGTAAACCATATCGTGTTTGCCAATCACACTGTAGGTAGTACTCGATACATCTATCTAAGCAATGCTTTTGGTTGGCTGAGTGCTGCATAGACAGATTTCTCAAGCTAAGAACTTCATTGAAATGGAATTAAATTGTTTTATCGAGTAAGCATTAAAATATCCTCTAATCTGCATTCGTCAATCATAAACATATTTTATGCAGTTCAGTTGAGCACTACTTCGAGTGTGATTTGCTAAGCCGACCCCGCTTACGCCATTACCAGTCAAGATATGACCTAATTTGTGACGATGCCACCGTGACTTTAAAGACCTGTAGCTCCGAAACTAAACAGATTTCGGAATTGCTTCAAAATAACTTTTCTCTGGTTCCGATGTAAATAATCACCTACAGAAGTTTGCGCCATTGTTTCAGGGACACTCTGTATTTTCAGCAACATCAATGGCTTCGACACCAACGATATCAAATGCGTGTGGATCAGAGAAAAGTATATGGATCAGCGATGGAACTATGGAGAGAAGGAAAACACGTGCGCAAAATTTGAATTTCCTAGGGTTTCCCGTACATTGTCCAGGGAATATTCTTTCGGTCGCTCAACTTGAATATGATGTATGAATCCACCGTTTAACAAGAAAGAACGCATACAAGGGCTTTTCATTTAATTTCTAAGTTCCATTTGTTTAAATCACAAGCAAGATTTACCAAATAATCTCTGTTTTTATCTTCAAAGTAGTCCTCTATTGCAGTTATTCCCGAATGTGATGGATCTCCGTCGTCTTGTCTTGTTTCATTTCTTTAATGGCATGGATTTTTTCCTTTTAAGGCGGCTTCAACCTGGTATACAGGAAGAAGTAACAAGTGGAAAGATCCGGAATGTATGGTGATTCTGATCCACTGGCCAAGATGTTTCTGTGGACAAAGATCTAATAGACTAATGTTAACGCATGACATGAGCGATATTGTGATGCACAAGTCACTGTCTTGACGCTCAAATCTTCGGCCATTTTCAACGAGACTATCGCGTAAACGCTGTAAGACAACCCTGAAAACATTATTAATCAAAGTATGACCCGGAGACAGAAGTTAATGATTCAATAGACCGTCACTTTCAAACAACACAATCATTGTGACTTTCGAGCCGGAACATCCTTCTTTTTGCTCTTGGATATCGAGGTGTCTTCCATTGTGACTTTAACAGTTTTTTCTTAAAGTAGTATGCATAAAATCATTATTCATCCTCCGTAATGATGATGAATAAGACTTTGGGATGCTTGGTGATATTTTCTTCAAGTTTTGTGCAATTTATATTACTATCACGTATTTGATGCCATATGAAAAACCCAGAAACAAATTTGGCCGATACATGTCTTATTCATCATCATTACGGTCTTCCTGTAAAATATCGTAACATGACCGACGGATTAGTTGACTTCTGCATCTATTTGTCGAACTGTCAACTCGACGATGTAATAGAAAAAATACAGTGACTTCATAAATTATTCCTTCATTCCGACGGATGACATAACTCTCTCTCTATCTCTCTCTCTTTCTCTCTCTCTATTATTTTATTTTATGCAGTATATACATAATACGGATAGAGAAACAGAGGTTGCAACACCGACTCGAGAAGTCTTGCAAGCACTCCCACAAATTCCAGTTTCACCATGCGGAAGCAGTTACCTTTTTATGCCTTCTTCCAATCAGGAAAACTTTTTCAACCAACGCGCTATTGTTAAAAACAGAAGTCGAGAGAGTTCCTCAGGGCCATTCACGGAAACCCCACAATCTCTCCTGAGTACATTTCACGAGTTTCAAGAATGAATCCTCCCACAAAGTAACCTCCATTCCATTCTAATTAGCCAAACTTGGGCCAAGCCAACTTTAAGTGACGATCTTTATCATATACCAGGGTTTAATTTAATTGAAAATGATAGGATTCTGAAAGGAGCAGGCGGAATTGCGATATACATCAATGAACAAATCGAAGCAAAACTTCTCGCTATGTCACCTGCTGAATATGACTTTAGCTCAGAGTACATTATATTAGAATGTCGGATCCGGAACCAACTTGTTCTAATCAGCGTGATCTACATACTAACTTCCAAAACTTTGAAGATGAAATCTCACAGTTTTTGCCATTTTATGAACACGCCTTGATCCTTGGTGATATGAATGTCGATATGACATCTTTGAAAATAGAAAGCCAAAATTTTCGTGATATCATATCCTCTCTGGGTCTTTCTATGTGTCCCTTAAACCCCACCTTTAACACAACTAGTTCTGCGACCCTCTTAGACTTGATTTTGAGTAACAACGTTCAGAAAATTCGCCATCATGGGCAACTTTGTATTCCGGGTATATCACGCCATGATATGATATTCGTTTGCTACTCTCTAAGATTCGAAAGTAAACGCATGTCAGTATTAATAACCTATAGAGACTTCTCTAAAATTAATGAAGCCGCTTTACGTGCTGACGTATCAAAGGTCCCCTGGAATGTAATGTCTAATAGTCCCTCAATAGAATACCAGTTACAATTTCTAAACGATTCATTATTGAAAATACTAAACAAACACGCCCCTCTCCTCACTAGACACGGTATTCTCACATCAGATTATGAATTACAAGTTTTTAAGGTCTTATATAGAGAATGGTCCATAAGTTTAACTCAATTAAATAAAATACATTCCAATTTTAATCATCGTTAATATTTTTTGTGAATGGGATTTAATCGCCTTTTATCTCTGTAAATGATTGCAAAGATGTTTCATTTAGTTTGTATAATTTATCTTTTTAATTATTATACTTACAGTGTTTTGCAACGAAACGTTCCCAAACCCCTTATTTCGTAATCTACTGCTTTATTTGTTAAATCCAACAACATATCAATTTTAGTTTCGAGGGGGATAAATTAATCTCACAAATATAATCGTGCTCTCTCGTTTGTTGTGGTCTAATGGCAAAACCTTCATTTTTCTTAAATGGCAATATGGATCAAATAACACAGAATATGAACGCACCTTTAGTTCTATTTGCAATAATGTTATTATTTTGGAATTTAGCCGAGTACTTTAGGACAAATGGCGTTTGAAACTTTAACATACTATACACATTAAATTCTTAAACGAGGTAATATTTTACCCTATTAAACGTCATGAATATTCTCAACTACACATTATACAGTAAAATCAACTTAAGTAGCCTTCGTTTTAACTAAAATGAACCGTACCGCCCCATTAGCTGGGGTCTAACGACGAAACCTTTATTTTCCGTAAATTGTTACATGACTAAATTAAATGATTTGAAAGCTCCCTTGATTCTATTTACAAAACTACTATTTGTTTGGAAATTGAGAGAACGCTTAGGAATATATCAAATTTTGGATTGCATCATACTATAAACTGTAAAATATACTGAATTACTGTACTCATACTCAATTACTATAAAATACTTACTTTAAACTGTGCAATGGTGAGGTTGTAATATACTCGATTAAACGTTTGAAGTTTTAGGACCAGCAACCATACAATAGAAGAAAACTAACTATTGGAGACATCATTGAGATCAATTACGGTGCTGCACCATTATTTTGGGTTTAGTGGCAATACACTTAATCTTCACAAATGACAGCATTATGTAAAAGTGGCGCGTTTTTAAGGGGCTTTGATTTTACCGATAAGAATGAAATTAGTCTTGGAATTTCAGAAGAAAAAACCTATACAAAATATCGTGTTAGGAACTGTTTCATACAATAAGCTAACATTTGACATGATTATAATTACCTGGGAAATTCACGATGCTAATTGAAACTGGCTTGAACCAAATTTTGTGACCTGGTTGCTAACGTTAAAATGTTTAAAGGTAGCATTGTTAAAGTGGTAAAGTATATTTGTTAAAAATATGTCGGCTCTACGGTATTACAATAATTTGCTATTTCGGAATTTTGGTAAAAACCGTGAGATAAATCAGGTTTTAAAATATTAGCTGATTGACACAGAGGAGTCGCGCATTTATGGAAGATTTTACTTTCAAAAAGTGTGGGAAATGGCTAAAAATTAAATAATAGTTTGCACGGTTCTCTGCTTGTGCATTTTCTTGACGATAACTGCAGTAGATAAAACTTATTAAACACATTCTTGATAATAGCTAGATTTTCTATAAATGTGTTGGAAGTCAGATTTCAAAAAAGCTTTTCTTTATTTAACGTATCTATGACTGAAACAAAGTAGTGTGCAGTTTGTGTTGTCTTGACCGCAAAGATTTATTTATGTATTGTCGTATTTTCTATAGGAGAGTTAAGGCCAAAAGGGCCTTCTAATCAGCTCAACCATGTATATGCATAATCTAAACAAGTAGTCAACTTAAAATAATTGATAATAATTTAGAAAAAAATAAACACTAAGTTACTACACATAACTACATAAAGGAAAAAAGAAACACGGGCAAGTAAGCAGACACACATACACGCACGCACACACGTACACACAGACAGACACACACACACACACATGTACAAGTTAACAAAACTCTTAGATAAAAAACGCAAGCCTGTTCACCATTTATGCTACTAAAACACATAGACATACATCAATTATAATAATAATAACAATATTTTTTAAATATCTTTATTAGAGTTTTATGAACAGTACAGTAATAATATAGCACTGCAACATAAGAATACATATTCGAAGAGAGAGTAAGGTGGTCTGAGTACTTTTGTGCGTTGTAGTCGCCTGCCTAGTTCATCCTTGATATTTGTTAGAATCACCTGACAGTATTCCTGGTTAGGGAATACCATTAAATTAACTAGAATTGAACTGATTCGGGTGGGCAAGAAATGTTTAAGTCTAGTGAGTGAGTGTGGGGCAAGAATGCTTTCTTACATATTACATTGATATGTGGTCTAATTTTCAGCATTCGTCTAATATTATACCGAGGTCTTTGACTGTCGTAGAGAAGAGTATAACAGTCTGGTTTAGACATACTGCTGGATGATGATACATTTGCATGTACTGAGCTAGTTGGTTGGACGATACACGTATACATTTCGATTTAGCTGCGTTAATTACTTATCCATATTTAGATGCCCACTCGCTGATTTTTTGAAGCGGGGGATTACCAGAAATTGTCCGAAGTATTTTTTTTTTTAATTAGCAAGGAGTCTCAGCATGTAACATAAATTAATTTTCCACAGGACAATATCTCAAACAGATTTTTTTGTCAGCACGATAATTTAAAATTGTCACATTGTTACATAATAATATAAGTAACATAAATAAATATAAATAAATAAGTATAATATAAATGAATATATCCATGTCAACGAGTGTTTTCTGCATTTGATATCAGTAAGTGAGCCTGGTAGATGGTGGTCATTATGTAGATAATCTTTACTCATTCTTATTGGTGCTTATCTCCATCCACTTTTACTACCGAGTTGGTCTGGTTATCCGCTAGTTTTATTGGGGACTCTCTTGTGAACTCACTGCACAGTTTCGGAATATCTTTTAATAGATTAGGTTTCAAGTAATTTAGGACACCATGCGTCTCAGTTCTTAATAGTACTGAAAATATTGAGCGGAAAAACGCATTATTCCACCCTTTAGACACATGCACACATACACACACACACACATACACACACAACAACAACAACAACAACAACAACAAGACACAGTCAGACACACACCCGTACTTTTACAAAACGTGATGTAGCTATTTTATTTTCGCTTGTAGCTAATTAGGCTCAGTTTAGTACTTTAGGTGCAGATGTACGAGTAGTCGATTTGTTTTATCATGTACGTAACTGGGGAATATGAATAGTGGACAGTCAATCTTTTTTAACATTAGACACCTTTTATATTAAATATCGTAAGAAGTTTCAGACAAAAACAGTTAAGTTCTCAGTCGATGTGTTACGAAGTATCTCAGTCACTTCCCAGAACTTCTCATTTCACAATGGACAGAACAAGACATTCAACTATTCACAAATTCAGCTATTTAGGTTCACTATTCAGAATCAAGATAAGGAAAATCACATAGCAGCTTCATCTTCGGCGTACGAAACAGTCAGATTCTCCCGGGCGAGGTTATTTCGAGAAACGGCGATACAAAACTATCACGATAATACCAACGTTTATTCGTAATGCATGACACTATCAGTTATTAAAATAAATTTACGTAATTACACGTAAATTGATTTAAATGTAATGATAAATCTTAAATAAATTGCTATTTGATTAAATACCAATATCCTGTCCACCCTATAACTTTGAAAATATTAATCCTACGACAAAAATTAAGAGGACATTTCTTGTAGGAAATTGTGTCTACTTTAATTTTGTACATGTACTACTTTCCGCTAGGACTGTTAGTTATGGAGATAAATGCAAACAATTTAGAAAGGCACCTTTAAACAGCCCTCACCCTCACTCATCCCCACACCTTCCAGGATTTTTAGTATGTTTTATTGTAGGTTCCAACTAACAATTAGGTCAAATTTCAAAACTCCGGGATTTTCCCCCCCGATCACCGTTTTTTTGTTCTAATTCGACTGGGTTAATTCCGTTGCAAGGGAATGTATAGTAGAGAAGTACATCAGCGCAGATGTCGATCATTGCACTTTCTTTCTTGGAACTCTCACGAACTGAACTGAACTGAGGTTGCACTAGGTTTTAAAATATATTTCTAAAATAAAATATACCTATCTTCTCATTGTTGATTCTATTTATATTCTATTATCAAGGTTTCAAATGTTCAATCTACAATTAAATTGGCAAGTAAGTAAAATACGTGGTTTGGGAAAGCAAAACATGTTTCATTCTTACGGTGAGATAAAAGGGATAATATTCCACAACAATAAACGTTTAATAAAGAAATTGACGCCATTTTATTAATTATGGATTATTCGTCTGGCACAGCACAACAAAACTCAAATGTACACTTTTTCTGTAAAATCTCACCATATCGGAATGGACTTAAGGTATAGTAATGTTACGGCCCATAAAATTTATTTTATCATATCTTTTCGCGTAAAATATCTCGGGAAAGTGTTATATGAAGGGTGTGAGGCAAGAACAGGGTAACCCACAACGTTCAACTTTCGAGAAATTCGATTTTTACTGCTGCACAAGTCATTTTCATTCGCTGAAAGCTGATTTTTCACGTAAAGCTATACATATAGGCTTAAAATAATTGTACCAATTCAAAATAGCGATAATTGTACCAAATCAATAATTCTTTCCACGCAAATCCTTTCCATCAAGAATTTAATTTCTAACTAAATTTAATCAACTGAGAGATTTTTCAGCGAAAACAGCACAATATAGAAGAAACCAAATGCAGCCAATTAAAAATATTTTCATTGCAAAAGCATTGAATATTGTACTCAATGAATATGTATGAAAATTCCATTATCGACGAAAATTCAATTGAAATCAGGAAATTGGAGTTCTTCAAGACATCATTTCGAATCTCGTTAGTAGAACTTCTCTTTCAAAAAATATAATCCGATTTTAAGTAGACTTTGCACAGTGATAATGGCCATTCTTGAGTAGTATTATAGCACATATTATTGAGAATCGGACACCATAGGAAGAGAGGATCGCCTAAAATACACAACACTTAACTCTATGAACCATCTCACAGCATAATCACACACGCATGTGTCAATAGATGGCATAGCAGGTAAAACCCGTAAGGTAAGTAAGTAAGAAATATCAAGTTTAAAATGGAACACTAACGTGCGCTAATGATGCACTAACTATCTCACATATTTTGGTTCCGATAGGTTCTTAACTTTCTTCCTGGATAACCGCAATTTAATGTCATGTTGGTCCATCGAGTATATTTTCTAAACCCCCTTAAAAATAAAGCACTAATATTAGTCCCATGTGCAATAACATGCACTAAAGATGCACTAACGAGCACAAATAATCTAAGCCGAAAAAGTTTTACTGAAGATTAAGGGAGGACAATTTGACTACAAGTCGGCCACTCCACTTTTATATTCCCTTCTCTGATCCCATTACAGTACTAACGTTGGGTCGCTAGCAATAATGTACAGTAACCAACACTTATGGTTTAACTCACGAAAGCTTAACGGAAGGTTATGGGGGCCAGCTTGACTTTAAGTTCGCAACACCTACAGTTTTTTAATCTGTCTTTGGTCTCATTGAAGCAAAAACGTAAGTGTCCTCTATATTGGGGCACAATTGTCCTCTATGTCTCGTTTACGTATGAAGCACTAGCGTTAGTGCCATGTGGACCAAAGTGCACTAGCAATGCGCTAACAATAACATAAATTTATGCCCGTAAGAGTTTAAAATTTATTTATCTCAATTTGTGCCCATCCACATTTTTCACTATATCTCAGTTAAGAATGGGGCACTAATGTTAACGTCATATGCGATAACGTGCACCAACGATGCGCTAGAGATCTCATACATTTAGGTTCTCATGTGTCTTAAATTTCCTTCTGGGAGACCTAATTTTTTCCTAATGTTCGCTTAAGAATGGAGCACTAATGATATGGTTTTATTATGGAGATACTTTATACCGAGAAACTTAAGGACAGTTGTGGGAGAGGCCAATTTGAAGTCAAAATGAGCGCCTACGGTTTTTACTTCTCTCTCGGGCCGCATAGGAGTACTAAAGTTGAGTAATTATTGCTAACGTGCAGTAACACACACACAAGATTTAACCCAAGAAAGATATACCGAAGGTTATTGGGGAGAGTTTGACATCAAGTTGGGTGTTCCCAGAGATGTTCTCTTCTGTCTTTGTCCTCTAGATCTCATTTATCATTAATTACATTAAGTCACACATACAGCAAATTTAACATTTTTGGCATCAATACAGTTCCCCCATAATCTTATTCGACAAATGGTTTTCATTAACATTTCCGAACAATAAATTTAAATGAAATATCATACCTCGAGGTACAATAAAAGAGCAAATTTGTCAAGACAACACGAGATATGTGAAATAATTCACAAAACAGTTGCAATAATTCTTGGTCATGAAAATGTAGATCTTAATATGTACGGAGGTAAGAGAGATACGGTTTAGAATTTGTAGAGTTTAAGACATGATGAAATTGTTATTTTAGAATATAATAATATAGTGTACATATTAGATCACAAACTTTGCCCAACATTTTATCTAAACAAAATATGAAACTAAACTATTAAATTATCATATGTAAGAAATTAAGTATTTTTTAAATATTTTACCAGTTTGTGGAATTATAAAACAAATATATTCTTTTCGTAGTTACTTAGCGACCAAGAGAAATTCTACTGAAATATTATTCCATCTACTTGTAGGAATAAGAAATTAACTTTGATATCTTTCGTCCCTGTGTTGTATTTCCCTCTAATGCGTATATTCCAATTATTCCATTAACTTAAAAGGTTTGTCGGTATAAGTCGGCCAGAGAATGAATAGACGCGAGGGTGAGGTCGCTAGTGATTGTTTACACGCTGCAACAGAAGTCTTGCAAAGGACATAAACAGTGTTACCAAAGGTGTAGTCGGGAAAGTATACCATAAAACATACTCTTTTAAAACTTTGAAACTTGCTTTTGTGTGAGATTACTATTGTCTCATTATTGAAACTGACTACTTACTTCTAGCAATTGTGGGAGGAGCCGAAATATAATTTAGTGGCTTAACAGCATGTTTTACGAAGGGAATCACTGGGGCGGAAAGCAAAGGTACTTCTCCAAGGTTAAAGGTCGTTGCATCTGGAAGTCACAGTGAGGACTTGTAACATTTGTCATTTATTGTTCTTCGTCCTAAGAAATTCACATTCCAAATTTCAAATTTCAAATTTCAATTTCTAACCTTTAACAATTTTCGATTTCTCATATTCCACTCTTTAAGAGGTTTTCACCCCATCACCGGGGATGTCGAATCAAAAACTAACTATTGGTAATGAATTGAAACAAAGTAGTATTTTCATGTCAAATATGAAATTTCTAACTCCAGTGGTTTCCAAGTTGCACTTCATTTACGTTTAATCCCTTTGGGGGGGAGGCAACTTTTTAATGTCATAGTTAATCTCGCTAGGTATATTTCTGAATTTCATTTATGGCCTTTAAGCATCTAAGGCTCAGGCCGGGGTAGGGGAGGAGAAAGAATTCGGGAAGTGTCGGCCACGACCTATGTTGAAGGTACCATCTCGTAATTTGCTTGGTGTGACTGAGGAAAACCCTAGAAAAAACTGTCAGGATGGTTGGCCGCTGGAGTCGAGCCCGTGACCTCCCAAATGCTACGCCAACGCTCTACCACTGAGCTACGGTGGCTCGGTACTAAGGAATATAGTACCATAACTTGATTCTAATCCGTCCTGGGGCATGGAATTGTATAGCATTCAACAATCTTTCAGTTTTATATATATAGATAAAGACTTGTTGCCCAAGACTTTACTATATCACCAGAGTAATTGTCACATATACGATCGTATTCAAAATAAATCTTCAGTCCATTTATTTACTTTGTTGTGGTACAATTATGCATCTAACCTTCCAACCTCCGCATTGCCGCTCCGAAATCCAGGACGCTACCTGCTGGACCATGAAGCAGGGGCGTAACTACTATGGCGCAAAATCCCGCAATACGGGGGCCTTCAGAATAGCCTCTCAATGGACCGAATCGACCTTCGGCCATGGGTATTCTCTTGGAAGGTGGGGGCATAATATGTAGTTACACCTCTGCCATGAAATCTGGGTAAAAAGTCTTGCTAGCGTATCTTAAGGTAAAAACTAGAAAACTGTCTAAAGAGATGCAAGAGGTGGGGTGAGAGAGTGGCAATCATAGTATAAGTTTTTATTTACCTTGGCCAAGTCATCTGTCCTCTTCTTCCCATATCTGGATTACAACGACAATAAATATAGCTTCTCAATAATCAATATATTGTAACTGTAATGTAATTTTTAATATCTTTGTTTTAAAATTCATACAAACCAACCAGCAACAACATTTGTCGGATGGCAACACTTTAAGCGAGAGGCGAAGAGTAGTAACACATCTGTGCGTCTTTATTGTTTTGGTATGGTTCATCGGTTGTTCCAAAACTTGCCACGCCTATTCATATTCTGGTCGGCTTATACAAGTCATTTGCATGATATACTAATAATAGTGAAAATCATTTTACTAAATGGAAACGTTAACAACTAAAAGACTTAGAGAAGAAAAAGTGCCAATGCTAATTGAGTGTTAGTAGTAGTGTCTTTAGTGCCATCTAAATAAATTGTCCTCCTAATGCGAAGCAAATTACATAGTTTTAAAATGAAACATTTTTCCATAAATCTTAAGCCATAGTAACCACTTAACTTTTATGATATTGTTGTGTGACAACCGTCAAGATAATCTTGTAATACTGGAGATCTATACCACCGTCCATCGTAGTGATATAATTCAAATCCAGAGAAGCTAAAGACAATTCATCATGTTGTTAAAACAGTTTCCAACCAATCTGATTTATTTGATCAACATGACATGATCTATTGTTAACATAACTTCCCCTGAAGAATTTGGTTTACATGATTAGATACAATTATTCTCAGGGTTTCTGTTGCAAATCAAATATGTTCTTTTAAGTTTATTATAGAAAATTGCTAATTTCAAACCTATAAAGTTATATGATTGAGTCTGAACTTGTTAAACCTCATTTTCTTTTATTCTGGCGGTGTATTTGCCTAAAAAACTTAATTTAAACGTTTCAAATCCTCATTTTATTTATTGTCAAGCAGAAAACGATACATTTTGTACATCGTGCTTATTAAGACTTCTTCACTGGTACCTACAATTTCTATGCAATCTTCGTAGACAGATTCTCTCGCACCTTAAATGTAGAGATTCTTGGTTTCAGTGCGAGTGATAAGTTTATTATTTGTTTTCCTGTAGCGCTCTCTCTTTATCAGCAAGGAGGTTGTGCTACTTGCATCTCCATCTCAACATTGGTTTACCCTAATGTTGTGACTCTGGCATCACTGCGGTGTTTGTTTCACTTGCAACACAAGGACACCATCTTGTGTTTTGTTGCAGAGTAGTCAAAATCACATGTCCCGTTTAGTTTTAAGCTAGACGAAACTAAAATTAGGGAAAGTGTTTACTATTTTCTCAAAATGTTTGATATGGAGAATATTAACAATATTCTAGTACTGTCATAAAACTATAAACCATATCTCACAATAACCTACTACCCAATGAATGTTTGGGTCACATTCTCTTATGTATAAATAAATAATTATTAGTTTCAAATAAAAAAATATATAATTGTATGTACACAATTGTTCAAATCATAATCTGTAAACCACAGTGAAGTAGTACTTTATTCCAATAGTTATTGGAAAAGTATATTCGAAATAATAATTACATTCGAAATTATCGTAATCTTTCAAGTGTGAGTCTGAAGGTTCAAGATGTAGAACCTATAATAAAGCCATAAAAGGCCATTCATTAAAGGACCATGACAAGACAACGTGAGCGTTATCTATTGTGAACAGTATGGAATCTTAAATTGTGAGGACTAAAAGTGTGACTCTGGTTAGTTATGTGAAGGGAGTATTTGAGTGTTTCTTGTACGATAGTTTTTCTGTTGACTGCAAGCAGAACACCAGTTGTATTAGAAATCAGAAGTAAGTCGTTTAGCTCACTAAACTATTTTACAGTTTAAGTTTTAATCTTTCTAAAACACATTGGAGGTTTCATCAACTGTTTTCTTGTAGCTATGAGACATATGTGGACATGCAGATAGTTAGGCTACTTCGTAAACTGACAAACGGAATTTATATATTCACAAATATGATAGTGTTAAGTATAATTGTAGCATTGGATGATTTTTATATTGTAAAAGAATATGCTTTCATGATTACAGCGGAGAAGAGCGAATTCAGTGACGTAATAAGGCAAAAACATAATAAATGTTAGTGCTGAAAGACATATTTTAATGTGAGATTAATTTGCTGTCACCTTCATGACTATTAACATTTTTATACCGAAACACTCTTCTTGATTTTACTAAACAATTCCTTTCCCAATTTCTTACTTCTTGTTTAAATAAACCTAATTGAAAAGTAATGGAAAGAAAGGATGATGTTAAATAAAAGTGATTATTCGTAAAACACA
>JAGDQP010028073.1:0-24439 GCA_022664845.1 Lepisma saccharinum
GCGTTAGAAATTCGTACAACGGAAAAGAAACAACATTATAGACATACAGATAATCAAGGAGGTAATATCTTTTGGGCCTCTAAAATCGAAATTGGCACAACCCACACTACATCTAAGGTTTGACATCACAATTTGGTAGAATGGGTTATATATGAACACCCTAGCTAATATGTCACGCCAGATTGTGGTATCATTAATATTATGGACGCCATTTTTGTGTTGTGATCACGTGACTTTGGTCACGTTCGGGAGTGCTTGTCTTAAAATGTGCATAACTCCGGTTAGAAAAAAGCGATTGACATAATATTGACACCAAATAAAAAATAATGAAATGCTCTATTGTAATGTCCCATAGGTTCTCCAACGAAAGTAGGTAGACTCTAAAAGCAAACAAGGGAACTCTCGGCGCCCTGTTGCAAAAAGGGGGCTTATCCAAACTCAACGTGGCCAAACCTACCTTGAAGACAAGCTGACATTATGCCAAAGGAGAAGGCACATAACGCTATCGGACCTGAAGACAGGAAGGGTACCTAACCACCAGCACCCTGCTTCAGCCACATCGAAGGCAGAACACACACTAGTCTAGACCACGAAGAATACATAGAAGAAGCCCGAAAGAAGTGTCAAAACGCAGAAAGTTGGCAAAAAGCAGAAGGCTAAAACACGCAGGAAGATAAACCAAAAAGAAGAGGGAAGACGCAGGTGAGAACATCCCAGAGGAAAGCAGAACAAAAAACGCCATTTTAGTGCCCTAACCCAACTAGGTCCCTAAAATAGTACAAGGCTCAACACAGACGCCTACTAGTTAACATTTAACACGAGATTTGAATGAACTCAGCTGATTTAACTATTCTCTAATGAATGCTGAAACATTGGATCAAAATATCAAACTTTAACTTCATCTGAAATTACTTTCACACATATACATAAATAAACACTTCGCCGACTGAAAAAGCGAAAGGTTGGGAACCATTACAGCAATACCACAGTGATGGTAAACTACCTACATCATAATAAAACACTTGACACCAGAAATATCTGGTAAAATATAGTTTATTTTATTAACAATGACAAGCGCAAAGCAAAGAGACTGATTGCTGAAATTCTTTTTTAAAAAATCAGTTTCTGAAGAGAATATCTTGAACATCAAAATGGGTATTGAAGATGCTGTTAATTTCACATAACAAAAAGGGAAAATTAAATATTTACAGAAAAGCTTTGCCTAAGAAAAGAGAAAAGATTTCACATACTTATTTTCCAAAAAAATAGGTTACTATTACTATTCAAAAGTGGTAGTCATTCTATACTTTAGCCCAGTTAAACCAAAATTTCCACAGTTACTGGAGTGTAACATTTCTTTCTACGATACATTAATTTACAATAAAGCTATTGGGCAGCAATTTAGTTCAATATTTCAAAAAACCAAACATTGCGTATGAAATTTTCAATTTTTAAACTTCACATAACCTAACCTCCGTTCTGATAACACAAACATGGTGTTCTATAGCTGGGTTAGGTGAAAATTCACAGTATTAAAATTTCTATGAACGAAATGGCTTATGGTTGCAAGCGCAACGGAGAAGCTTTAAATTTTACTGCTTACCGAAATAAAACATTAAGAATCATTAAATCTTACGTTTAACAAAAACGGACATGCAGTAGAAATGTCGTATAATTTTAAACATACCAGTTTCTGAAAGAGCAAACAAAAATGCTGAATGGGAAAAATAACGTTAATTTGAAAGGTAGCATCAAATATAGTGCAAGGTAAAAATATTCAAGGCATTCCGAACCAAATTTTTACGTGCTGAAATTTTGATATCTAAATGTATATGAAACAGATTTAAGTTTATGAGAGAGAAAAAGGAATTTTAAGACATTAACCATACATTACGTGATAGTAAACTGACCCCCGCTGCCTACCAAATTAAGCGGACATCATCACCAGTAAAGCCATCATGTTTCACCTAGTAAAGCCACAAACCACTGACATGCTGAAAATTACACTAAATCACTGTCACACACAGAAGAAAAGGGCTTAGCACCACAAATGATTAAATTTATATTTTATTTAAAAAACGAAAGAAAACCACTGCACCACGTATATATATATATGAAAACCACTTCACACACATACAACACCACCGAAAAGATGCTCCAAGGTCACTCTGTGAAGGGGAAACAATATGGAAACTCCAAACCTCCAACTACAGGTGACGATATTCCAGCATATTACTTCTTCTTGACGTAGAAACTGCTAATTCAAATGATTTCCTTCATGAAGAGGCTACCTTTATATTTATATCTGCGTTTTAAACAATAGGCTGCATTATCATTTTTTCTTAATATTTGCAATTTCGAAGGCAGCCGGTTTTCAGCGCAGCTTTACAGTAATGACAGCCATGATAGAACTACTGATGGACCTCAGCCAATGAGAGAAAAGGATCAAATCAAACAACAAGGAGCGGAAGGGGCTGTGGCTTAGCCAACTAAATTTTTAATGTAATGAAACAACAATCAGATTTTTTTTGTTTGTTTTTGAAAATTTTAAACGAAAGAAAAATTTGTTGAAGAAATGATGCAATGGAAAATGCAAAGAAACACTAAGTAATAAAATGCAGAAAAAATAAAGATAAAATCCCGCCAATACAACAATGAAAGGGAAGATATGAATGGCTAGGCTTCATTGTCATCTGGACAAATAAAACTCTTTCAAGAAAGCCGAAGACGAGAAAAATATCGCCGACAGAGCACGAACAAAAAAGAAAAAGAAGACACACAAAAATAGAAGGGGAAAAGGTATGATATGTTGCGACCAGCCGAAAATGGGTCGCTACACTATGGAAAAGGTTTAATACTTTTTTTTTTACATTTACTTTCACCTTTGCACGTTAGATTTCACAACTCAGTAGACCTTCATTCCTAGTGTACTACTGTGACTTCTTAAATGTCATCCACATCCCTACCTGAATCATCAAAATGTTCGTATAGCTGTGTGTGTGGGTTTTGGCATTCTTCATTTGCCATTTGTATAGTAAAGCGTTTCATTATCTTTCATTTGGTGTCAATATTATTTAAATCGCTCCATTCTAACCGGAGTTATGCACATTTTCAGCCAACGATTCGCGCACGTGACCGAAGTCACGTGATCACAACTCAAAATGGCGTCCATAAAATTAATGACACCACAATTTGACGTGACATACTACCTAGGGTATTCATACATAACCAAACTGTGGTGTCAAATCTTAGATGTAGCGCCGGTTGAGCGAAACATTTTTATTCAGATATTAGCTAAGAGGTAGTGCTGCCACCTAGCTTTAAAGACAGTAGGTTTACACTAACCTTAATATTCGTAGCAAACACAACAAATACAACATTCATTTTAAGTTCATATAGAAAATTGGTTCATTACTGCTAGTATTATGAGTCGCCGTTACTCAGGCGGTAGCGCGTCTGACTACGAATCGGGCTGTCCGGGTTCAAATCCCAGATAGGACGCTGGAGACCTTTCTCGTCGTGTTCCCATGCCTGGCGCTCTGAAGTACATTCAGTTTCCTATCAAACTGAGTACCAGAGTGTCCTCGGTACTCCTGGGCACCTTGGGAAGGTAAAGGCAGTCGAGCGTAAGACTGATTATTCTACCTCACTTCGTAACGTAGGTTGAGAATATCTGGAGCACTACCCCCATATCTCCCATACGCCGTTCACGGCGCGTGCATATCGGGATATCTTTATCTTTACTGCTAGTATTATTTCAAATTTTATCTGGCCTTTTTAAGTGTATTTGGCTCAGGCTGTGATAGGGTAGGGGGCAGGATGTGGGAACGTAGTCGGACAGGGCTTGATTTGAAGCTACCATCCTGGCATTATCCTGGTATGACTGAGGAAAGATCCTATAAAAATCTCATTCAGGATCGTTTTCTTAACGGAAGCAAACTCCAATAGATCCTAAAAACATGTGTATTGTTAAACATCTCGGGTGAAGTTTTTTCACGAGAAAAATATTTTTGTAACTTAACTGTAGCACTCGTTTTTTCAAGTCATTGAATTTCTGTCCCTAAATTAATATGTTCTTAGCTGTTGAAATCTTAATACAACTATTCTATAAGCTTCGTTATCATTTCAATATTATTTATGACCTTTAGACATCTAAGTCTGAGGCCAGGATAGAGAAGGAGAAAGGATTCAGGAAGGTGTCGGCCAGGACCTATATTGAAGGTGCCATCCCAGCAGTTGCCTTACGTGACTAAGGAAATCCCTGAAAAACTTCAATCGGGAAGATCGACCGCTGGGATCGAACCCACGACCTACCGAATGCTACGCCAACCACTGAGCTACGGCGGCTCGTTAAGTCTCGTATCATGTCAAAAGGCTATTGAAAACTGGGGAAAGAAGAATTAAAAAAAAAAAAAACTTAAATATGTTACGTTTTGCTTTGACCTTGTAGCTAATTCTTTTATTTATGCATTTTTATTACCTTTTTTAAGCGGACGTCGTTCAGTGGCTCGATTGCTTGAGGCTTGGCTTTGCACTGCGAAGTTCCTGCGTTCGAACCCACTGGCTCGCCATTCTGACTAAAGTTTTTGCAGACTTCTTTTTGAGTTACATCAGACTAATGCCGGATTAATACTTTCAAACTATCGTCTAGTCGACTTTGTACCCACATTCCTATCCCTTGATATTATTTGTAAATAATTTGATTTAGTTCTGCAATTCCATTGGGATGAAAAAAGGTCAAATAAATAAAATTATTGTGTGAAAGTTATTGTAGATGTATGTTACGAATTCTTGAATGCTTCCTCGTTGCAGAGAAGACTGAATTTCTCAAATTTCTATCAACATTTCAATAGGTACTTTATCCGTTATCACAATGAAACAAAACCTTTCATGAGTAGCATTGAATCCTTTCTCTGCTTGTTATAGAACGTATACAGAATTCTTGAAACTCTCAACTTAGGTTCATTCTAATTCACTCTGGCATTGATCGATTGATCGAATTATCACTAACGTCCTAAGGGAGCTTGTGAACTTGTAAGGACAGGACCTATAGTGTTTTGGAAAAGTGGGCTCCAAACCACTTGATCCTGTGTGAACACGAGCACATAAACTGTATTCGACGAACCGAAAACCTAACCCGGCAATGGTGAACTTCTTCAACTAGTGTAAAATCGTTAGAATACATAGTAAATAAACAACGTCTAGTGACTAGGGGCGAAGTTACGCATAGACAGCTGCCCATGGCAGGAAATTTTCAGGGTCGGCAAATTTTTAAGTAGCAAATTCAGGTAATTTAAAGGTAGTATTACAGTGATGAATAGGTGGCCCTATGTGGACAGTATATTTTCTGCATGCTCCGCAAGACTAATTAGTAGCCCAAAGGAGGGCGCGCCCGCATGGCAAATTCCGTATGTTTGTTGTTTTCTTTTATATTTCTAAAGAAAGTTTTGTTTTTATTTATAGGTAAAATTAGAAAGAATAATGTTCTGAATTATTCTTTAATAACTGATGTCTGTTTTTATAACAAATTAATGTGTAAATACGACGGCCATTCAAGTTTAATGTAGGTGTCTGTATATATTGAGTGAAAGATACCTGGCCCGTTAGATCAGTTTAGATCAGTTAAATCGTTAAGTAGTGCGTTTTTTGCTTTGTCGCAATAAAAGCAAGTATTCTTATGAACCACGTGATTTTATTGGACAATCTTTCTCCTGCTTCGTATAGTACTGGAAGCGACTGCTTCTCGACAAAGAGGACTGGAACTTGCAGCGTTGGTCGGATATCAGTGCGAGCATTGCACCTTCGCTACCCCATCACTCCTGAACATTATTTGTAGGCGACCATTTCTCGGAACGAGGTACGGAACCTACATCCAATTTCCAGACTGTGGGCCGCTGGCGACTGATTCTCTTCGGAGGCTTGGAGTCAGCTCATAAAATGAATTGCCAAACTGTGAGCCGCGGGTGACTGATTCTCTTCGGAGGCTTGGAGCCAGTAGCTCACTTCTCATCCAGTGTTCCTCAACCTGCGGGCCGCGGGCGACTGATTCTCCACGGAGGCTCGGAACCTGTTGTAGGCATATCCTGGTCCATTCCTAGAGAGATAACCTCCCTGGGCGACCGTTTCTCTTCTGGAGGCACGGATACAAGCGAACGTGGTCTCTCGCATCATTTTGTTCATCACTTGTTCTCCCCGGTGTGTCTTGCTTGCCCACAGCGGTGCTTAAGCGTACAGGCCATACAGGACTGTTACAGTAGCTCGCAAATAATTTATTTTCATTAATGGCAAACAATCTAAACTATTTGACAACCTAAGTTTTCTCCTGCGTGAAGTAACAACAATTGCTCTAATTACGAAGTAAACGCTATTCTCGTTTGTAGCGATAATTCACTCCATGAAATTAGCATTAATAAAGAACATTAAACAAATGTAACATCTAACTGTATACAATACTCGTAAAATAAGGATGAATTTGTGAGAAATTGTAAGATTTCAGCATTTAGCTAATAAGTAACGCGATTTTTGGATCCGCGGAAATATATATATTTCACACAAACATTGTGAAAAACCATTAAAAGGGTACGATTTTATTATAATTCCTAGAAGAAGGGAATTTTATTTTATTAGAAGGGGGAATTTGACCACGAAAGGTGATTTCTCGTAAAACGCTTTTGAAAGTCCAACCATTAGATAGAATTATACCGCCTATCTATTTTTGTCTGCGCTAAGGAGCATGTGATTTTGAACCCTGCCGTTACGTGTCTCTGGCGACTATTTCCAGTCGCTGGTTCTTTTAAGTAGTAGCCACCTAACAACAGAGTTCAAAATCAGATGCTCTTAAGCAAAACCCCATTAAGCTTAGCGCAGACAAAAATAGGTAAGCGGTATAAGCCTATGTAATTATTTAGGCTTTGGTCCAACTGTCCCATTTAGTCCCAGATATTTAGTATTTTAAAAATTGCTATATCTTCTGGACTATTTGAGCTCTTCTAATTGTAAGTTCTAATCAGTAAAGTAAACACAGATTTACACTATTACTGGAAGATTATAGACAACTTGTTCCATGTATTTTCTGAGCCCAGAGTAAAGCTAAAGCTATCTCCCGTGCGAGACGCAGGCGCCGTGAACGGTGCATAGGGGATGTGGAGGTAGCACTCCACATTTTCTTGACCTACGGTACTAAGTGAGGTAGGGTGGTGAGTCCCACACTCGACCGCCTTTACCTTCCCAAGGTGCCAAGGGAACCCGGGCCGCCCGATTCGTAGTCAGATGCGCTACCGTCTGAGCCACCGCGACTCATGAGCCCAGAGTACATATGATAAATAAATGTCGAAATATGAAACAGTGCAATCTAGAGGTGTTGCCTAACGCCAGTCGTATGATCTTATAGTAAAGATATAACGATCAAGGGGTATTAATAAAAACAGGGATAAGTCATGCTAACGGAAATGTAAAGACTGAGTAACTCTTCAAAAAGTACAACTGCAAAGGGGGAAAATATGGATGAAAGGAGAAGCAAAGCAAAAGGGGGTGAAACCTTAAAAATAAAAAAAAAATAAGAGGGGGAAAAAGTTTGGAAAAGTCTTGATGTAACGTCGACATTTCTGACGGTATGTTTCCGGGGTTTCTTCTACGTTTTTTTTTTCTCTGACGTGAAAATAAGGGAAGAGTTGGCGTCTGGGGGGGGGGAAAAGGTTATGTAGGCAGATTGGTTAGTGAAGAAAGGAGCCACGTGACATGCCGCTCGTGACAGGCCGTGATGTTGCGTGTAGGAACCGCTGACAGGGCTGTACGGTTCACAGACTCGGAAGTCGGGTTTTCTCGCAACTTTTCCGCCCAAAATCATGAGAGATGTTCTTTATATCTTTTTTTTAAAAAAAAACTCTTTTTCGCTTTGATTCTTCATAACCTTTCCACTTCTTTCTCGTTTAACATTTTATTTTATTTCTTCTTCTACAGGACGTCCATAAAGTGGTAATCTTATTTTAAAATTCATAGATACAATTTGAATTATAGTTATGGCTTTTAGTTACCTAAGTGCCAGCCCGGGATAGCCAGAACCTAACAAGCAAACATACTGATAGGGCAGAAAAGAATTATTTATTTTTCTCTTCCACCATGATTAGAATGTCCAAAGTATGTGCGCATGGAAATTTTGGCCACTCGTGGGTAATTACTTTGGGAGAAAGTCAAATTCTGTCTGTGGAAAATGATCAAAAAGTGTGGAAATACCCTTATGTTCTTAAATTGATGAAAGAACTGGAAGGCAAATATACAATAATGGGTACTGGGTGAAAGACGCTACCTGTTGGAGTGTACGTTCCTCATGGCCGCCATCTTGAATCTCGATTGATTTTCTTAAATGGGAAGGGGGTCATGTAATATGTCATTTTGTACTAGAATTTTACGGGAAATACGTTTGTGAAGCCAGTTTTGCTGTAAATGTATTATTGTGAGAAATAATAGTATATGCCACTTTTATGCAAGTAACGATGCAATAGCCTGTAAACACCATCTTTGTTTTGAAATAATGAAAGAAATGAAATCCATATAAATATGTCACTGTACACAGGAACATTTTAGTTTAATTTCTTCCTTCTCTATAGACAAGGTCGAATTATCGTATAGGATCAATGTCATTTCGAAATGATTGAGAGTGGCCAACCATGACCAGCGTTACTGGCCGAGTATTGGCCCTATATACTCGTGCTGCTAGTAGGGTATACATATTCCGGACTGGCTTGATATTAGGTTGGACCGGTATAATGTTTTCAGCAATTCCAACGATTCCAATATTGGCATGTATCATTCGTTAGTGCTTGTTAATGTAGGTATTCCAATGATAGCACTAATTGATGTAAGTTAATAATACCAAAAACGGGAGATCTATGTTAAGTCACGTTGGCTTGAAAACATGTAATAATAAACCGTTAACGTCCCGAGCACTAATGTGATAACTCTAGCAGTAATCAACACTTAACATAGTACTATGAAATTGGTCTGGTCAAATTGTGTCCAGGCGAAGTTGACATACGTTAAAATGACGGGCTTTATACATTACGGGTAACAAGACTTCGTTAGTTTGTTGACCTAGAACTTCATGGTTAATAAATGAAATTACATCAATGATAAATGAAAAGAGTGACATACAATTAGTTGTGAGCATTCCCTACAGTTATATTCTTCTTCTTCTATTATCTTCTGGCTGTTTTTTTCCGTCCCTCCATTCTTTTTCGCCCCATACGTGATCACAGCAATGGAACGCTGCTAAAAGAACAGAAAGAAAGGATGGCAACCGCGTCTGGAGGAATCCTACAGGGTTAATTAGAGTAATTGAGGGACAATTTGAGTGCCGCCGGTATTTTTCTCTTTTGGGAGGAGAGAAGAAGTAGCACGAGTGTGCGGAGACCAGAATATAGGGGAGGACTGGGTGAGGGGGTAAGAAAACGGTTTTCTTCGGAGTCTGTGAAAACATCAAAAGCAGAGAACTGGAGTGGGAGGAAGGGGAAATTGTAATAATTCTGTGTGCTTCCGTGAGAACAACAGGTGCTTTTGGGTTTCTGCGGTTTTTCTTTCTTGATCTAAATCTCTGCGTATTTGCTCAGTGGTATGCATACACTCGCTTCCTCGCTCTGTTCTGCAATTTTGATATCTTCGTCCCTCTAGGAATGCATTGTTTTCTTAGTACACTGTAGTGATTGTAATTAGGAAAAGACAGAGGATAGAGAAGTGTCTTCTTTTCCTCACGTATACTCTTACATGGAAGTTTTTCAAAACAATATGTAACAAGTATTTGCAATACCGTATGATAATTTTTATTCACTGTTAAAAACACTTCTTCAAAATTGATGGGAAAAATCAAATTTAAGAGAAGTTAAAAAAGACTCAAAATTTTGAGTAATGCACTAAAAAGCATTGTGATGCGTGTCGGGAATCAAACCAAGATCACCCGATTGGAAAGCTGACAGTTTGTCCACTACTTCAACCAGGTCATAGTAAATGAACTCTTTGTAAATCTCTCTCTCCTTCGCGTACTTCAACACCATAGTAAGTCATCATCATGACCATCATATTGAGCCGTTTTCTATCCACTGCTGAATGAAGGCCTCCCCCTTTTCTTTCCACATATCTCGGTCTGCTGCTATCCTCATCCATGTAGCTCCTGAAAAACTCATAATTTTTCTACCCATCTTACATTTGGATGGTCGTCCCGGTCGTTTCTTTTCTCTACGAATCCACTGTAGTACATTTATCGTCCACCTTCCATCTGTTCGTCTAGCTTATGTGACCCAGTACATTGAGCTTTGACAGCGATATAGTCTATAGTGGAAATCGCCCAGCAAACAATGTGTCAAAATTTGAGAATGAATCTATTGTACACGTTACTGATGACATATGGCAATGAAAGGAAAGTTTAATTTCATACTTCCAAATACGGACATTAACTCTTAGTACCTACCAACGCCAGTACTTAAATATTCATTGTTTATGGGGTGATGTTAGAGATATATAACAAAATAGTATAGTGATTCGGTATTCCTTAGTTAATAATCTTTAATTAAATTTCCTTCGTCCTATAATTATCTGAGCCTAAGAATCTGACGCAAGGGACAACCTGGCGTATACTTGGGTGCTATTAGGAAATAACAATAAACACCTGGCGCAATAATTTAGCACTGTTCACCACTTGCAGTGCAGCGGCTTGGATACTCGGTTCCGACAGACAACATAGTTCTAATTCTTCTGTAAAGTTTCATTTCACTTGCTTATTACATTTACCTATGATTGATACAATTTAATAAACTAGGTCTATAAATGTTAGTTTATTATGCTCCTGAATTTGTGTAATTTGAATATAGAGGTATATATTATCAAGTTTGAGAAACCTACCTTTCTTAGTTTCTGAGAATCTCCATTCTCAAAATCTAATTTTAAAAAATCTTCATTTACGAGTAAAATTCGTTCCAAATTTTTTGTGTAGGAAAATGTATTCATTTTTTGAGAAAGCCTTTTTTAACGGCGTAGAAAGTCAAAAACAGTGCTAGCTTTCCGTGTGGCCTAGTTATTACCTCGCGCGCTTCCAGTGCGAGCGATTCTGCGTTCCATTTTTGGTAGGGGCTCAAAATGTTGGTGTTGACACAGCAACATTATGTCGATTAGGACTGATTCATCTACTTGTACAAAGACGTAGTGGACTGGGATCACGAAAGTTAAGCATATAAGTACCAAAAGGCGTTACACTGACTCCGTATCCCTATATTTAAACGTAATACAGTCGTCTGACAGATCATGGTCCCTAAGGGACTGTGGTCCACATTAGTTTGGTTTAAACGTTGTGTTATCAAGGAGTACATAAAAGATTATGTGAAATTGTCTTGGTCTTATAAAATTGATTTTGGAATTTTATCACGTTTTTACCAGTCTTCATACAGATCGAATTAAGAATGTTAATCGCGGTCCTGATTTAAAGATTATCCCTTTGCTTATTAGTTTAAGGACAAAAGGCGTTTTACAAAAGACATTAATGAGAAATGCTCGCGAAGAGCAGAAAGTTCCCATTCCCATTCCCAGACTCATTCCAAATAAATCATAACGCTATACAACATACAGAAATCTAGCTGGTTAAACTGCAGAGGCAACCGAGAAATCTTTCTGGAAAAACATTTATTTTTTCTTCTCCACATTACCAATTCCAAAACAGAATGCGATGGAGAAACTTTGCAGGCGAATTCCTAACATCAATAACAATTTTTTTTTAAAAAAAGACCGAAAATTGTAACTTTTCTATTTTTTCTTCATTTTTTGAGATACGAGGTTTCTTATTCTTATTAGCCATTTACAGTTGATTTTATTCGATAGTATTAATTGTAAACATCAAACTCGTAGTATATAGCATATCCAGGCTGTTCATAGCACGTATATAAATTAAATTATGATTACTATTATTATGAAGAAAGTTAGAAATTTTGAAGACAACAGCGTGTTGGAAAGAAAGAGATTGGTATAATTAATCAATGGTGTCTCAGGAGAAATATACAAATTAGTATCTAGAAAACTTAATTTATGAGTTTCACTACCTTAACAGTTTATGTAAGCTTTTACAAGACTCATAGTGCAGAAATACCTAGGGAAGAAAGTATTAAGGATTTTCAAGGTTTTACTTTCGTTCCCAAATTAAATTTTAATGTGTTTGTTGAACATTATCGAAAACTATTGATTACAGAATTAACGAATGGGATGATTTTTAATGAAAGTAATTCTTTCTTAACATTATATTAAGGTGCTGGTAAGATCCACATTAGAATATGTCTCCAATTATTGGAATGGCTTATCCCAAATTTAAATGTACAACCTTGAAACTGTACAAAGGCGCTTTCTTAAATGATATCTTTCTTAGATATGAATTTGTTAACGAATATTTTGTCGAATCAAAGACATGTACTTGCTTTATTGAGAGTCTAAACTTTACTGTAACAGTGTACGAAATGATACATCATTACTTCATACCTACATATGGTAGATGTAATAGATTGCATAAATATTTAATTAGTAATTATGAATCTAATAAATCATTATGTACATTCATGGTGCTTCGCTTCCTTTGTACTCCTTTTATGTAACTATTTGCATGTACCAAAAGCTATTATGTATAGTTAGATAGTACTTTAATAAAGAACGTTATTATTGTTAATACTATTCATTAATTGTCAACTTAGTGCAATTAAATACATCTTTTTCACGGAGTATCATACAAACAAATTGGAGATTTATTAAGCAATATTAAAACAGAGAACCTATGTACAAGGGTTTACCCGTCTCTGGATGTTGCACAAATAGGAAACTGGAATGATGTATTAGACATCTCTGAAGTTTTTTTAAAAAAAAATATTGTTTAAATAATCTTAATAATGATTATTCCAACATCCCAACTGACAATAACTGTCGCACTAGTACAATTAACATTGAAATATCATATATCTCAGCAGATGTAGTCAAGGCTTCTCGTAAATTAAAAGATGTTTCTAGATAATATTCCAAACTACGTAATTAAAGCATGTAGTTATTATCTTGCACTTACTTTGGCCAAAATATTTAATAAATCTTTAAAATGAGATAAAATGGAACGAAAAAAAATATCATTCCTATACCTAAAGGTGGTTCTAAACATGCAATAATAAATGTAAGATCCATCTCGATTTTAAATGGATGTGCTAGAATATTTGAGGCAACAGTCGCTGAACGTTTTCAATTAAAACTAAAACATATCTCCTACGAAAATCAACATGGTTTCATGCAAAGAAAATCTACAGTTACAAAATTACTGCAGAATGATAATTTGATACAAAAGTATATAATGAAACGTGACCAATGTAACATTGTTTTTCGATCTTTTCAAGGCTTTTGACTGTGTTGATCACTAAATTTTACCAGGTAAGTTAAGTGAAATAGATTTCATCGACACAATAAGTAAATTAGTTCAAGAGTTAGTTATCTGGTAGATCGAACAATTCAAAGTGAAATTAAATAACATAATTTCTTGTAACAGCATAAAAAACTAAAGATATTCCTCAGGGTTCCCCATTAAGACCCTTGTTATTTAAGAACATGTGTTCAAAAATTATTTTTGCAACTTCATTATTATATACTAATTATCTTAAATTAAATAGCAAAGTTAGTAATGTACAAGATAATATTTTCTCATGTAGAACGAGTGGTAAACTGGTGTAGAAGAAATAGAATGAAGGTAAATGCAAATAAAACTACTTTCAATAGGTACACCAGGAAAACCAATTACTTTGTAAGTAATTATTAAATCTTCAATAATAAGATCCCGAGGACTTACAGTTTTAAAGATCGAAGTGTAAGTTTTGGTGATAAGTTAAACTTTAATCTTCATCAGAGAATAATTACTTAAGAGCAAACTAATATGTTACATATTTAATTAATGGATTGATATCAACAGAGATTCGACCTTTACTTTATGGAACAAAGTGCTGGTAAAGAATTAGTTTGAATATCATGTAATTATATAGCACTATTTGACCAAAACAAAAAAATGTAAGGAACTTGAAGCAGTACAAAGGTGGTTTATATTACTAAATGTTATGTTTTAAGTTTGGATTATATTACTTATATTATGAATATAAATATTAGTACTCTTAATATAACCTTCAACCGCTATAAACTAGTATAAGATATGTAGATAAACAATTTATAAATAATGCATTGTGAAACAAAAATAAATGTAAATATGTACTAGAATTATTTCGGATTCCGACACATAATTTTAGGAAATATACATTTTTAGACAGAAAGGACAACAAGAACTGCAAAGAATCGAATGGTAATGAATTACTATATAACAAACTGTAAATAATCACACCCTTAATTTACCTAGTTCATTGGACTTGAAAAGTATTAACCAGCTTGACTTTGTACCCTTGTACACATATAATAAATATAAACTCTATCGTATTAACTAAGAAGTATGAACCGAGTCAGTTCCTATGTAACTCTTAACACGTATGCATGCTATTATTTTCTGCTTGTTTATATATAAATCTTAAGCTTTAGTTTACGGGGGGGGGGGGTATTTGATAAGTCTTGAGCCTGTCTTTGTATGATTAAAAAAAAATCAGTGTGCAGCTCAATTCTTCTGAGGAAGGTCCTCATATTTTGCAAGCACTGCACAGTGGTGGCCTCACAAAATGTCTGTCGAGATGGCATCGTGCACAGGTGAGGAACATGTTGGTGAACGCGCTGTGATCCGCTGTTTCCCAAGGGCATGTCGGCAAAGATAATTCACGAGGACATGCAGGCTACATTGAGGAACGATACTCCGTCATATGCAATGGTCACAAGGTGGGTGGCAGAATTGAAACTGGGCAGAACATCATTGTCTGATGAGGCTTGTCCAGGATGTCCAAACACAGTGACAACAGAGATGTTTGTGGCAAGTGTGCGTAATATCGTCGTGAATGATCAGCGTGTGTCTATAAAAACCATAGCTGAGCGTGTGAAAATATCAACAGATTGTGTTCGTTCCATTCTGCATGATATCCTGCAAATGATGAAGTTATCCACACGGTGGGTTCCACGAAATCTCACTGGCGATCAGAAGCGACACCGAGTTCACCTTCCAAAGGTCCACTTGACCCGTATTCGTGCTGACACAAACGCGCTTTGTGACTCATCTGGTTACCCAGAACGAGACATGGTTTCCGCATTTCGGCCCGGAAACGAAGGAACAATCGAAACAATTGAAACATGACACGCCAAAAAACACCCAGGAAATGTTATGTGCAGCCCACAGCAAAGAGGTGATGTCCAATTTCTGGGATGCACAGGAAATCCTGTTGTGTGACCTTCTGAAGAAAGGCGCGGAGTATTACTGCAATCTCCTGCAGCAGTTGCGGGTCACTATTGCCGAAGAGACCTGACAAACTGGAAACTGGTCTCATCTTCCGCCAAGACAATGCGAAGTGTCACACAGCCCGCGTCATTCTTCAGCAAATCCACGATTGTGGCTTCGAATTGTTACCGCTCCCACCCTTAGCGCCCTCTGACTACTACTGTTCCTCGCAATAAAAAAAAACATCTCAAAGGACAACATTTGGGACCTTCATGGAGCCTGTGCGTGACTGGTGTGAGGACCAAGATAAATCTTTTTTGTCAGGGGTTAGTAACACTGGAGCACTGCTGGGGAAGTGCATAACACTACGTAGAGAAATCCTAAAATGACACGCGCCTGGGACATTCCTTTCCTAGGTAGGTTCAAGACTTATCAAATGCTCCTCGTTTAATATTGAACTTTATTCTATTTTCTTCATTTTCTTCACTACTTCTTAATTGAAGACCACAGGAAAAGAACGTACTTTGTCCATTTTATTGATTTTACAGGAGAGCGTTTAAAAATCCATAAACATCACTTATAAAAGCACATCAAATAAGATTTGTTTGCAATAGACAGACTATGTACATTCTCTCCGTGCACGATAATTTCTTAAAATGACCTTTCATAGAGGAAACAGCTGGCAATATCATTTTGGCAAAAAAATGGGCATAGTCCGTTCTTTTCCTGTGGTCGTCAATTTTAAGATTTTTTTTTTTTTTTTTTTTGCATGAGTTGTTCGTATTACTTTCTTTCGTTTCATGCTAAAATAACAGCGTGTAAAATAAGTCAAAGATATACAGCAAAAAGTCTTGCATTTTTTTTGTCTATAGCAAATCTTTTGTCCTAATCGTGTAGGGCAACAGGCAGATGAAAACATACATTTATCAATCAGCGAAAGAAGTGGCTTCTGGCAATGTCGTGATTTCGTCGCAGCAGCTCCTGTGAGCAGTGTTGCCAGGGTCAAAGGTCCCATTAATCAGAGAAAGAGTTAATCATTGTCCGTTCCTCTCCACGAGCCACCACTGATTGGCTTTTGATCATGGTAGCAAATGGTAGGGAGACAGCATACCAGAAAAGAGAGAAAGGGAGACTCGCGCTAAACGCGATAATGAAAGAGGGACAAGATTGAAAATATATTTCCTTGTTACGATAGGAATGTAAGATTTGGATAAGGTCTGGAACTTAAGAAGTTTATAAATGTCCTTTAAATTTACTTTAATAGCTGAAGTAGTATTTTTATGGGTTAAAGTTTTCTTTTCACTAGGCAGATGCTCTAAATGTGAACTCTCAGTATTCAAAATGCAAAAACACATCGCTCTAACAAATTTTAAACTTTAATGGTAAAGTTGCAGAATGTTCTTAATGTAGTAAGGTACACACTGCGGAAAGCTATGATACATTTAAACGAAGACAGTGCAAATCAGAGCGGGTTACCGGGTAAATCGGGTCAAGTTTTGGTAATAAAAGTAATATATCATTACAGAATCAATTGTCAGACGTTTTTCAAAATGAAGCAAGAGACATTTATAAAATAAAAAGTGAGCGTTTTCCTTTTTTCTATGGAACATAGTGTACTAATATCGTGATGAGGTTTTTAAAACTTTGTTAACAATGGAAAAAAGAATGAATAAGTGGTTTTCCACAGGTGGCTTTGCAAAAGAAGAAAATGGCTACTTTTTTTGTGCTACATAAAACTCACTGCACTGCAGAGGAAATTTTCTGCAAATTAGTAGAGTGATTTGTGTGCGGGTGAAGTCCAATGATGACCCCTGGAAGTGGACGAAAGGATGAAAAAATAAATGGTGACAGTATTTGCAGGTAGTTTTCGTGGAGATTTTTTCCCTTGCTTCCTTCAGCTACTTCAATGGACTTATCGTTGAAAGTTTTCATCTTTCTTTGACGCTTATTATGGAGGAAAAATGTTGAAGGTTAAGATGTAAGGACAAGTATATCATCTCCCTCCTCTTCTTCCCATGTCCATACCTAACCGAAACATCGCTTTGATCTCTAACTGCTTTAAGTAATAGTTCTCCTTCCGCATTGGTTGCAATACTTACGTCCGTATGTCGCGTCTCCAAGAACACTCCGTGGTTTGGTCTTAAGCTAGGAATACCAAATGTTTGAGAATTCTTATGTACGAGAGACTTTGGGACAAAGGTGACATGAAATCGACAATATCCCATTCCTCAACTCATCTGGAGGCTTGATCTTCCAGAACAGAAGATCGTGTGTTCGTCTATGGATGTAGTCGCAGCGGAACTTACAAGGGAAGTCGGGAAAGTGGGACTCGGGGATCTGCATGAGTTAAATATCGTTGGAGAGGTCACACCGAGTACACGTTACATGTGAAATATCTCGCTTGAATGGGGTCTGTAGGGGGCGTGGCGACCATTTGAAGATCCGAACAATGCACGCTCCGAAACACCAGAAAACGTGGACAAAATAGGAAGCTGTGTTTTTTCAGTGTGTATGAGACTTGGTATGTATAGATTTAAAAGGTGGCTGAGTACGAGTCTGACATCACATTTGTAAAATTCAAAATGGCGGACACAAATTACAAAACAAACAAGCTATGGATCTGAAATAGGGTATCTAGAGATATTCGACGTCGCTAATTATGAATCTGATACCAAAATTGTAAAATTCAAAATGGCGGATCCATTACTTCCCCACTACCAAAACCTTGTTATTCGATGCTCGCAATCCGGCAAGTTAAATAAGGAACTGGTGGGCGATTTCTTAAGTAATGTTCTCAAATCTAACGTAGAGAAGTTTCGAACAAAGAAGGCCGTTGTGATTGCCGATGCCTGGAGTGCTCAAAGGTCAAAGACACTCTACCAAGTTGACAGTGTTGCGATTAAATTAAAAATCCTTCCACCAGGTTCCACTGCTTTCATGCAACCACTGGATGTGTTTTGCTTCCATCAGTGGAAAGATTTTATGAAACGGTTCAGTGAACATGCCTTCCTTACAGGCAACGAAGCACTGCTGCAAAGGCGTGACAACGTCTTGAAAATTTATAGCCTCATTTTGAACCAATTTCAATCGACATTGTATCGCCCCTTGTTTAGGTACGCCTGGTACAAAGCGGGTTTTGATGTACCATATGTTCCATTTCAAGGTGTAAAGGACATCTATTTTTCTTCCGACGAAACCATTTGCCAGAACTGCAAGCAGAACGAATCCTGCATTGCATGTTCTTATGTGTTTTGTCGTAAAAACCTGTGTTACTCCTGTTTCTTTGACCTCTACCATTATCATTAGTCTTTATACACTCTTTCCCTCATCCTCTTACACGCATGTAACGCACAGCAGTGCATACCTGGGGGGGGGGAGTGTAAACGACATCATGTGATACCAAAAAGACAGTTGTGGAAGCACAACGCATTTTATAATCCAAAACACGCGCACTTTTTCACTGCCATTGCAATGGGGTTCGAAACACCACTACACGTGGACAAACGTCATTTTCTAGCTGAAAGCTCTGCTGTCTACTACAACAAACTCCCTCTTTATTATCGAATCAGCTGTCCCTACTTGCCCCGTTATGTACTATACGTATTTTTCTACTACATGTGTAATCATCACATATGTCCGTTATGTACATCTTTTTTGCAATTTTTGTCCGCCATATTGGATCCGCCATTTTGAATTGTATAATTTTCGCATCAGATTCATAATTAGCGACGTCGAATATCTCTAGATACCCTATTTCAGATCCATAGCTTGTTTTTGTTGTAATTTGTGTCCGCCATTTTGATTTTTTCAAATGTGATGTCAGACTCGTACTCAGTCACCTTTTAAATCTATATATACCAAGTCTCATACACATTGAAACACAGCTTCCTATTTTGCCCACGTTTTCTGGTGTTTCGGAGCGTGCATTGTTCGGATCTTCAAATGGTCTCCACGCCCCCTACAGGCCCCATTCAAGCGAGATATTTCACATGTAACTTGTACTCGGTGTGACCTTTCCAAAGATAAGCAAAACACATGCAGATCCCCGCGTACCACTTCCCCGACTTCCCTTGTTTGTGATAAAGTACATTCAGTGTTTACACAGAAGCAGCTATATCATTGGACAAAAAGTGTTGATATTTCAAATCTCCACAAGCCAGTAATAGGCATAGAAATATACATAATTCAAGGAATAGTAACATAGCAATTACATCAAATACCGTGTTGCATAATCGCAACGAAATGTCTTGTTCACTTCTGTACGTGATCTGGGTTCAGTAGATTAGATAAGATAAAATGAATTGTATGGGCGGTTACAGCCATATCCTATCATATCTATCAGTGACCAAAATTTGACCTTTGCCGGGCGTTTCAGTTGCTCAGAGACTTCCTACCACAATCTTAAAACTCACTGGCAACACTACCTTCTACTTTTTTCTTCTTTTCGTTCTTATCTTCTTTCTGTTTTCTAACAGTTACTCCCTCGATAAAAAACAAGCTCAGTGTATTATTAATATTTATTATAAAGCCAATTACTGTCAGTTTGCCATTTTCTGTTCCTTTGAAGTAGAACGTGTGCCTTGACGGTAGCTTCAACTGTTCTTCGCTCTTTCTCCACACTTCTGATACTCCTATGATGTCCCACTTAATCCTTTTAAGTTCTTACTTAAATTCTTCTAATTTGTCCTCTCCTACAAGTGACTGACAGTTCAGAGTCACCACGTATAGGTCCGCTCGAGTTGCAGTGTCATTTTCCTGGCAGTCTACGATCCAAACCCTGGCATATTGACCCTCTGACTTCCTGAAAGACTGACCGCTACCGTTTCCAGCTGCAACGTCCTCCGGGCAATGAGATCCTCCGGGCAATGAGGGCCTCCGCGGCTGTTTCCTTACTTGTACCATCATGTGGTAAGAAAGGAGGCAGCATTTGTATTCGTTAAGGTCGACTCGTCAATCTTCTGGTAGAATTTAGAGGAATTATCTGCCTACTTTACAGCAAATGCTACTATCCTATATTACCTGATTTTTTTTCTTATCAAACCAAAGCAAAATTGAATGCCAAAAGCATAGAAAATACCGATTGGAGTGAAAAATATAGGGTGACAGACAATTTACCGCATCGTTTGGTTAATTGCAATAATAATGTTTAAAATACGGCGTACCTTTAGAACACTTGGACCAGATTTACCCGCACAATCCCTTCATCTTTTGATATTAGTAAAATAATTTCTCACCCGCATTTCCATTATTTTCAAGTTTGCAAAAAAAAAAATGTGATGTAAATGTTTGCGCAAACCTGACACTTTTTCTTAGAGTACAGACAATTTCTAAATCCAGAGCTTTATTACAATATTTTATAAATGTATTGTAAGGAATTGACAGTAGATTGGAAAGGAAAAAATGCCTAATATTATAAACCCATTTAATGTTGTAATTATTATTAACTAATTGAGAAAAGCTGGTTGTTTGGGATTTTATATCTGGATTCTGTTTCATTACCTAGCAAGTTGATCATTTATAAATAAGTTAATAAACAAAGTTGGTAACGCGTTGGTTTCGCATTCGTAAGTTTCTGAGTTCGATACCAGCTGCAGACCATCCTGACTGAGGTTTTTTTCATAGGAATTCCTCAGTTAGACCAGGCAAATACCGGGAGAGTACCTTCAACTTAAGGCCCATCTGACTTCTTCTCGCTACCCTATCTTCACCTCAGCCATAGACACCAAAAAGTCTTTAATAAATTCAAATAATCCCACAAATACACTTTAAGACCACCAAACTACTGATGTCACACAGATAATAATAATAAAATTCATGTGTGTACGTATAAAAACTATGTATGCCACGTAACAATTGACATCTTTAAAATTACTTCGGATATATTAATGTTTTGAGTTTTTAAATTTATGGTAGAATTTGTATACATTCTTCACTATATGTATTTATATTTAAATATATAATGTTTGCACCATAGAACTTCGTGTTGGTGATGTTCTAATGTTAACGATTTGCTGTATTTTCTATCGCTGGTTTAAAAGAAGAGTTATAGCGTGTAAAGCAAATGCCAGAAATTGTTAGTCTCATCCGCGCGCGCATATAGACGTGAATTTCGGAAGGGGAGAAATGAAAGCATTTCTTTTTCTCGTGTGGTACATAAATATGGCTCAGGAAAAGAAAGATTTACCGGTGTAGCAGCGACCCGATGCTCACTTGTTCACACTAAAAAAAAACAGGGCGTGGAAAGTAAAAAAGAAAAGGAGTTGGAGGGATGCATAACATGTCCAACAACATACACTACACCGTCCGTCAACCCATGGCCCAGTCCAGTAATGAACAACTCGTTACTGGCCAGCATACGTTATGAGCTCACCCAGGTGATGAACTCGGCTATGTATTATTCAGCGATATTCGCTTTGACGCCTCCATTGTGGCTTCTCGCTCATTACCTCTCCAGAGACCTCTGTCGGGGAGTTTTCTAACAATTTTTACCTCTGTTTGACCCTTAAAAACCAGAGAGAAATAAAAAAATGAACATTGTTAGTTCTGGTTATATTAGTAAAGCAGTTTATCATCGTTTACTTTGCCAAACATTGCAACTCAAAGATCACAACTAAAAGGAAAAAAAGAAAAAATATCTCTACACGAAAATAAACAAAACACTGTCAAAGGAAGATAGAAAAAAATATTGAACCGGTGGTATACGTCACACCTTCCAATAATTGCCTATCTTTGATTTATGGTCGTTTTACTTGAATGAGATACCAATATTTCCTTGTCTATTACCCTGTTTGTCATTTCTTGATTTAATTTTCAACTTTTCTCGTATGTTAAATTCCACGTTTTTTTTTGTGTGTGTGTTTTTTTTTACAAAGTCGCACGTCATCAAGCTTTAGTTGCTGTTAAATCTTTTTTTTTTTCTGGCCGCTCTATCGCCCAACAGTCCCACCCAGTGAGACATTTGAACTAGATCTATGTATCTATCTATGAAATGTGTTTATCTGAGTTGTTGTACGCAAATATATTTTCATTGAAAGCATGAAACGGAAATTAAGAACCGGTTTGACAGCTACGCATTAGGAAGTGAGTATATCTTTTTTTTTTCTCTCTCTCTCTCTCTCTCTTTTGACTTGGTGGTTGTCATAATATGTTTGTGCGAACTTTGTTTCATGGATATTGGATTATAATTGTAAATATTTTGTAATTGATATTGGCATTGAGTCTTCAAAATAAATGTTAATATATCTTCTTTGCATCAGTATATTTCCTGGATATGTATGTTTATTTACGTGCCTTTGTTCTGATATCTCATTGGTTAATATCAATTATCAAATATAGAAGTTGTTTGAAGTTTGCAACCATTACACTAATATATTGACTTAGTATGCAGTAGGAATGGGTGTGTGTAAACAAATAAAAAAAAAATATATGACAGGTGCGAATTCTTTCTTGTGGTAAGAAAAACGGAGACGAACAAGCCATACATCTAAATAAACATATGGTCTGTTTGATTTTAATGGTGAAGGCCAGTGAATACAGATCAGATTAGTATAATTGAAGAAAATGCAAATTCCAATCGTGTCCATATGAGCTATCCTCACTAAGGTCTTACTATCAGGGGTCTTATTCAACACTTCAGAAAATATTTCTTAACAATGTTCACCTTGACGACATCTGGTTGAAAGTGAAGATTTCTGTCCTTTATGTGATAATTAAACATACATCAATTTAATGCACTTCATGTTTTGTGTGAAATAAAAGAAAAACAAGAATTGAAGCTTTCCTGGCGGCGAATATTATACAGATGTTCTCGGGATATCAGCCAGGTGAAGTCCGACGATAGAGCCGACGTTTCAAGAACAGACATTGTTCTCATCTTCAGGGCAAGTATACTGAGACCAGTTCATGTGTACTATATATAGTAACGGTAGGGGGCGGAGCTTAAGTACAGGACACGTTGCTTTTACTCAGCGAGCACTTCCCGCCGGTGTTTGTAGATTTATTCAAGATAACATTAACTTCCACATATTTCCTCTTCGACGGACAGTACTATGAACAAACAGACGGCGTCGCCATGGGATCACCTCTCTCACCAGCAGTGGCAAATTTTTTCATGGAGAATTTCGAGCAGAAAGCACTAGAATCAGCACCATTAAAACCATCATGTTTTTACAGATACGTCGATGATACATTTGTCATTTGGCCACATGGTAGAAATGCGCTACAGTCGTTCCTTGAATTTCTCAACAATCAACACAGCAACATTAAGTTCACCATGGAAACAGAAACGGAGGGCTGCATACCATTTCTAGACATCCTCATTCGTCGCAAACCTGATGGAAGTCTGGGCCACAGTGTTTATAGGAAGCCTACCCATACCGACCTTTACCTTAATGGAAACAGTTTTCACCATAAATCGCAGCGCAATACAGTCATCAGCACACTTGCACTTAGAGCAAAAACCATCTCAGACCAAGAAAGCCTCCCTAGTGAACTGGCACATCTCAAGAAGACCTTACTGCAGAATGGATACAAGAAAGATGACATTCGTTTGGTCCTAAAAAGGACCTTTTCCAGCAAGAAGAAGACCACCCCAGAAACTGAAGATCCAGTCAATATTGCAGTCCTGCCCTACACTGGTAAACTTTCTGGAAAGTTTGCTAGAATCCTGAGGAGACACAACATCAAAACCATTCATAGACCGCCGTCAAAAATCAGAAACCTACTTCGTCCAGTTAAGGACGACTTGGGTCTTAAGACACCAGGAGTATACTGCATTCCTTGTGAATGCGGAAAAACATACATAGGACAAACAGGACGGACAGTAGAACATCGATGCAAGGAGCATGAAAGATACATCAAGCTAATTTATCCGGAGAAATCAGGCCTGGCAGAACACAGCATAACAGAAAAACATAGAATTTTATTCTCTGACACTAAAATTATCTCAAAGAGCTCCAATTACTGGGATAGGATAATAAAAGAATCTCTTGCCATACTACAAGAACGTAATAATGTCAACAGAGATACAGGATTTCAACTTACAAGTAAGGTTCGCGAACGCGCAGAAACAAATATAGCTACAATGTG
>JAGDQP010028074.1:0-24437 GCA_022664845.1 Lepisma saccharinum
GTTTTTCATTGAGAAGACTAAAGTTATCAATCAAATATTATTGTAAAGAATGTTTTTTGTTTGAATATCCTATGAAAATCCAGTCCGCAGGTATTACATTATCCGTAAACATCTGCTAACACGAATTTTCGTATGCGTAGCAATACAAAAATGGCCCCCATTTATTTATCGATTGGTATAAAGTAAAAGAATACTCAATTTGAACTATCTTATACGAGGGATATAAATACTTTTAAAAAATGAAAGGGATCGAGCAGCTAAGTTGAGCAGTTTCAGATACACTATGCACTAAACCTTGCTTGAATAAACGTTGGACTATTTTGGATAAAAACGTAGCATTTGGTATTTGGAATGGTGCCCCCAGAGTAAATACGAGGCCTCCCGCGACAAATTGTCTTGCTACACCGCTGCGAGTTTATCAGTTTTCCTTTAAACTCTTGCTTCGGATCAATTGGTTTCCCTGATTTGTCCTACAATTGAAATTATTTTTCAGTTCTTTCCCTTGATTTTTGAATGTCTTAATTTTGTGCTCATCCTTCGGCTTCGGTTTCCTTGACCTTTGCTACATTAATTCTTGCTTCTTCATTTTCCTTTTTGTATTGAGGTTGGCTTATTACTCTGTCGGTTTCTTTGATGGTGTTCAGCTTCTCTCAGTTGTGTAATATCATCTTTCACTTGATTAATTTAATGGTTTTCATCTATTTTCTCCACTTATATTTCCTGAGTACGCTCTGAGGTTTTTCGTCAACAAAACGGTTGTTTTCATGTTTGTCCGCGAGAGTTCACTCTTTTCTGCTTATGTGTTTTGACATACTGTTAAGGCAATTCCAACCTGTTGGGTTCTATTTGATTAAATCTTGTACATCATCAGTTATTTTGTGTGAAGGTTTCTTGTGTTAGGTACTGTTTCAAGTTCTTCGGACGAATATATATGATTTGCTGTGAGTCTTATGGCATCCGCACCCTCCAGTTCTGGTGCTTTGTTGAACTCAACTAAATTGGCTAGTGGTTTGGTGAACTTTGATGGTGCTTTGGAGAACTGAACTAAATTAAAGTCAGGTTTCTGGAGTCTCATTAAGGGTCCGCCATCTCGTCGAAATAAATTATTAAATATGAAGAACGGGGAGATAAGCAATAAACCAATATGTCTCAAATTGTTTAAAAAACGGAGTAGATGTCAGAACCATCAACACCCTTATGGAGTTTTAGTACAGACAGAGAAAGCGCTATTAGATGTACAAGAGGTGAAGTACGGGGAGGGGGATGACACATCCGGCATCATCGATCAGAAAGTAGACAAAGGAATGGTGACGGGAGATGTTAACTGAATGTGTCGGGTCGTAAGATCTCATTATTTTATCCTCCCCCTGTTTGCGACCAGAATGTTGATAGCAGTCGCTGTAACGAAGCAATTGAATACTAATACAATGGTTAGTGATATAGGAGGATATGCAACATGAGCTTTCCGAACAATGGAACCCAGTCAAGGGGAATGTTAGATGGAATTAAAGCTGTTCAAAGTACGTTACATATAATAGATGATATATGGAATCCAAGTTTCGGATGACACCACTCGACACTTGAAATCCTGTAAAGAGCGGGTTAATTAATCCTGTAGGAAAGGAAAGAAAGTTGAAGACATATTGTGTAGGTTCTGAGAAGATGACAGGAAGAAAAGGAAGCAGTGAAAGAATATATGAATAAGCAATGAGTAATCAATGTTTGAGAACAACTGCATTCGTTGGAAATGCGGCCATCCGAATTCTTTCGCTAAGTCGGAAAGCTGCAGGTGATCGTGATGTTAGATTGTCTAAGTGATCACGTTCGAAATAGCACGAAAGAGAAATCTCCATGCAGGAACATTAGAGAACGTCCAGTGTATTCGAAAGAAAGCTCTTGAATTTTTTTTTTTTTAATGATTTATAACTACTGAATCGAGAGACATAAATCCCGGATATGAATGAATGCAACGATGAATCGTGTCAAACGAAATGGATCAGGACACATCAAAGAACAAGGGTCACACGTTAATAAATACAAGAAATATTTGAGGGAAAGAGAGAGTTTTATGTACGTAGATATGTGGGAACAAAGAAAGGAACCAATCTGGCAAGTGGCAAAGGAGAGGGGGTTGTTCATCTCGTAGCAGCGAAGATGGAAAGGAGAGAAGGGAAAAAACAGATGGGTGAACGCGTTGGTACAGAGAATGGAAACAGAGTGTCCGCGCATCAACTCCCGGGAGTGTGGAAAATAGCTAGGAAAGGAGTAGGAGGTAAGCAGAATGTAACTGTAGTTACGTACGAATAGTGAAGGAACCAAGGAATCAAGTAGGGGTATGTAGGAGAAGCACCAATTTCAAAGCCTGACACTGAGCGAGATTGGGCATGGTTTCACTAGGGAAATATTGGTAGGGTACCTCAACGAAGGTCCCTATTATTGAAAAAGTTTCGTCGAGCGTTGGTATTCGATAATGATGTGACCGCTGTAGCGGTAGTGGTAGAGCGGTTGCGTAGCATGCGGCAGGTCGTGGGTTCGATCCCGCCATCCTAACTGAGGGTGTCCTCAGTCACATCAAGAAAATGTTGGGAACCTCACCGTGCACAACGACCCTGACCGACACCTTCCCCGGAGCCTGAGATGCCTAAAGGCCATAAATAAAATTAGGAAACCCGAGGAAACCCACATTGTAAATTTGTCTCCCCCCAGAGATGCACGAAGGCCGGTGTGAACCTGCATCGTCGTCCACACAGGTGCTGCTCCGAAGCCAAACCTTAGCCACTAGCAGGCCAGGGTCTAATAGTTTAAACTGTGAACTGAATCCTAATCGTCGAGACTCAGTGACGTCGGGTATGTACAAGTATGTACAAGTTGGTGGTGTGACCAACGTCACGTGCCCAAATCGGGGGAAAATGGACGCTGTAGACGTCTAACTAGCGCTACGGTGCCTATGTAGAGCAGACATGTGCGTGAGTGCAATAACTGTCTCCGTTCGAATTCTGGCTACAGCCAGCGTGACGGAATTTCACTTCAATGCTGGGGAGACGAATGCTGGGGTAGCGACTTTAAGTCAAGAGCAGGGACACTGTATTGCATTTCACGTCCCCGCAAACCGAGAAAGTTTGAAATACATCAGCTTAAGCCTGCAGAGTGCTTAAAATGCATTAAAAAAGTTGCGATGAGCCTTGGTCGGATGCTAGCATAGTCGAAATAAGCTAATGTCAAGGGAAGACACACGCGGTTTCGAATCCGGGTGGTTGTGGTCAGTGTGGTGAAAGTATTCAAGAATTATTTTTGATGGAGATGGCACAAGACGTAAAACTCTGCCCGCTTTATGTGCACAGTGCTGGCCGGTATGAAGGGGAAGCGAGAAATGTGAATAATGCAACTGGGAATCGAACCTGAAACCTATGATGTCAGTGGTCACCGGAAGTAAATATGCTGCCAAGAATACAGTAAACGAAAGGAGTTAGAAACACGTAATCAATTAAGGTCGATGTCATGAAAGTACAGTAAATTTAGGAGCAAATTTCGCATCTATTCCCGTTTTGGTCTTCCACACAAAAGTACTAACGAAAGTTCGTGATGGATGGGTAGGTTATTACAGGACAGGTAGTGCTCTCGTTACAATTTTGCATGTGAACTGTTTTCGAGCCCTCAGGGATGTTTAAAATAACGGTAACACAGTATGAAAGCGCTTGCTAATATTAACAAAGAAAGATTTTGGTCAGCGAAGATGTAGAAACCCTTTGTTTCAGAGTGATCTAACGAACGAACTAACTAGCTCTAAGGCTTATGGAACGCGCAAGTTCATCGCCGCAGTAACAAACGTTCTCCACAGGATTCTATCCTGAGCAAGATCAAGCCAGTTTCCATCACAAACACGTACTAGTCGAAGATCCCTTCTAATTGTGTCCTCCCAACGACGTCTAGGTCGTCCGAACGGTCTCTTTCATGCCGGTGTACAAACTATGATGAAATATAATTTTAGTTTAAGTCCCATCCGAACTACATGGCCTGCCCATCTTAGTCTTCGCGATTACAACATGTGGTGAATCGTAAAGTTCGTGAAGTTGTTCGTTATGCAGTCTCCTCCATTCCCTGGTCGCTGCGTCCCATTGCGGACCGTACATCTTTCTCAAGACCTTTTGTTCGACACTCGTAGTTCATGTTTATCTGCTCCAACTGTTGCAACCGTAAAGTAAGACTGGCAGAGTAACCGTACTGTATAGTTGCATTGTCAACGTGCGTAATTTTAGTCGCAAGGTTCTCGACCGTGAAGAAACATGTATTGCCCGATACGAAGAGACTTTTTATATCTTCCGTAACCTTGTTACGTATGCTCCAAAGTAAGGAAATGTTTAGAACATAAATCGCGATGACCTCATCCCTAATTCTTATGTCTTTATTTCCTTCATTCCCTGTGTTTCGGCTTGTTATCATGTATTTTCTTTACCTGTAAACCGATCTCAGCGTAAGCTGCTACGAAGACATCGGCGTTACTCTGTAGTGTATCGATAGCGTCTCCTATTAAATCTACATCATCCGCGTATACGAAGAGTTGATTCAAGGAGGTAGATGATAAGCCAAGAAAATATGAACCCCAATATTCATTGTCCTGAATAGAAAACTGTAGTAATGATATTCTTTCTGTAATAAAAAATAAGATGATGTACTGATTTCCTTCTAAGATTGGAGGATGCGCTTGATCTTCCTAGTTGAGGTGAATGTATAATGACCCAGGAAAACCTAGCATTCTGTCGACACGTAAGAGCCGTTGCTTGTTATTAGAACGAAAAAAAAATCTTAAAACAATTTGGCCCAGTTCTACCCATTGAAATGAACATTCTCAATCTGTGTTCAATTTTAAAGGAATCTGAGGAGCAATGATTCTTGAGTTCAAACACCAAAAGCATATGGAGACCGTTCTAGGTCACAGTTGTGTATATGGCTTGCCTCTTCACGGGTTTATCAGCTATTATGTACGGACGTAGGACTGATTGGACAGACTGCAACTTTTATGACTCATATATTAAAAAGGAAAAGCTATTCGCACCACGTATAGCTTTGAGTATTGGCAAGGAGTAATTTGTTTATTTCGTAAGAATAAAACACACAACGGAAGAAAAGTTTGACATCTAAGGCGGCATAAAACTTCAAAAGTGCTTGATTTAGGAATTGAAATCAAATGTAAATATAAGAACGTAAAAAAAGAAGAAGACCAGTTACAATTCAAAAGCCAAGAAAAATAACATACAAAGTAAGGCATTAAAAGTACAAATAAAATTACGACCAAGTCTTATTGGTGAGGTTAACTTGGAAGAGTAAAGTCTGGGTTCTGAAAAAGCTTTTTCCTTAGAAACTCGAACATGTCCATGACATTCGTTTGGACCTGAACATTGCTTAGGGAATTAGATCTTAGCATTTGACGAGAAAAATTGTCAACACAGGAAGAATAAATCTATTCTCTTTGTATGTATCTTCATGGAAACCTACAAATTGTGTCTATCTTATATCCCTGGCAGAACGTAAAGGGAAGATGTGTTGCTTAGGTGAACAAGCTGGATTGCGTTTGAACGGGAGCACACTGGATCACATACAAACAGGGAAAGAGCGAATGAATAGAACTCTATGAGGCGCCGGAGCGGCGTGAAGAGAGAGACCGTGGAATGTTGGTGCCAACCGCAGAACCGAACTATAGAATGAGAGCGGAAGATGGTGGTCAAGTTAGCGATCGACACGTTTATAAACCATCCTAAAGAAGGGTTACATGAACATAAGTGTATGCTATTCGTAAATACTGATGGCAAACCGTGCTAGTCATCTGGTTAGGTTTGGTGAAGGATGGCAACCCTGGAGCTGGTTCGGGGAGGTTGTTCGTGGACAAGAAAAGAAAAAACTAACACAAAGCGCACAGTGGAAAGAAGAAAAAGAAAGGGATTGGACTGTTACCAGAGATTGTTATGGGTGAAGGCAGGTGTAAGAACGAGAGAGAGAGAGAAATAGAAAGGTGTGATACACCAGCAATGTTTGAAAATTCCGGATTCGATTAATTAAGAAATTCACTTTTATTATTTGAATTTATATCCTTGACATTAACACATAATTATGGTCTTCGTCGCCTACACAGCTGAAGGATAATGTCCCTTAGCAAATACGTATCAAGAAAGGAATTGGCAAGGAAGTCACCAGGGCTCTAACCTAGATACAACCCCTTGCCTTGCGAAACTGAGGAACACTTGGTATATGTCAGCCAATAGGAGCATACGAACGCGCATATTCAACGTTTCTTAACATAACAACGCGATCATCACTTGTACCCGGTTTTCTCTTGATAAAACGCCACTTACATTCTCCCTGTAGTCCCCCAAAACGATACATCCTGTCCGAAGCCAGCATGGTTATGGGAGAAGGAGTAACGAATTTGGTAATAATTGTTGAAAGCAAGTTAAGAAAATTAATGTAAATAGCTAACATAAGAGTGTAGGGATGTATGGCTCAGGCCGATATAGCGAGGAAGAAAGGAGGGGGTACGGACGCAGTGGACGGTACAAACCCGGCATTAAGAACGAATGCTCTCAGTTACGCACGCGATACAACGTTGTAACGGTATGGGAGTCAGGGTATAAGAAAGAATATAAAAAAATCGTAGCTCTCTCTAAATCTGCTTAAGGTCTTGTTTGTAACAGAAAATAACGATCGAACCGAATGATCACAAATTCTCGTCGAATCCCTGGAACAACATGACAGACATAGCGGCGATAGGAAACAGTTTTCTCAGTCTGCGCAGGTGCAGAACTGAAAACCAAAAATATCCAGATAATCATGTGAAAAGTCTCTGAGTTTGCCTCCGTTACACTGAAATGACATGAAATACTAAAAGTCCGAGACACCTCCCAGGAATAGTGATGCTAGTCAAATCAAAATGAACTTACGAAATACTTGCAAGTGAGAATTTCAATCCTACGGCAATGATAAGCAAGAGTAGATTTCAGTATTATTATTATTATTTGTAGTAGTAGTAGTGGAGGTATACCGATGGTAAACTTTATTGTGATATGAGTCAGTCTAGTATCTGAGGACTGCACCCCGTCACGATTCCCATTGCGCTGTTAACATCCGCACCCATGCCGGGACTCGAACCCGGGACCATCTAGCCAATAGCCTACCGCCGCAGACCGCTCGGTCACCCGGGCGGTTAGCGGTGGTGGTAGTTTAGCTGCTGCTTCTCGTCTAGAATAACAGATTGATTAAACGTGGGACTAGTGACCAAAAATACATAAATTAGTATATTTCTATAGGTGGATAGGCTGCATAGTACCTCTAGTATGATTTCGAAGGATTTCGAAGGAAGCCTTTAGGTACCTGCGGCTCAAACCCGATGAATGATAGTGGGATGATTTGTGAAATGAAAGTGAGAGGGAATGCGAGTACCCCGAGAAAACCCACGCTCACAGTGTTTGTCTACCTCAATGGCAACATGGCACGGCCAGAAGTCGAAACAGCGACCCCATCGGTGTGATATTTTTAGTGACAGATCCATGTCAAATCCCACCATTGGGCTATTGCACTCGGCATTGACCCCTGGCAAGAACTGTCGACCGCCCTTTTACAGTTGCAAACCTGATTGGCGATTGTGTTGGTTTCGCACCACCTCGTCTACCGCTTCTAGCCCAAGTTACAGGAATGGTTATCATGCTTGTTGTCTGTGAGTGTGATTTCAGATTCAAGTCTCTTAGTGGTACATTGAACAGATTCGTTCGGCATCCACTTAACCGAAAAACTATAGGTCTCTTAGAAGCACATTTATGGCGTTAATGATAATACAATCAATCCTTGATGTACAAATTTTCGAGTTCAAACCCGTTGGAGGTACACTTCGATAGAGAGTAAATGACCAAGAAGAACTTTTTAAGTTCCAAATTTTGCCCAATGTGTTTACACATCGGCAGTGTGGCCCTATTGTGCAGTTTATTGAACTTAGATTTTTCATAGTCATCTTTAGGGAATCTCAGTGTACATTGAACGCATTGATTCGGGAGCCGTGGAAAACCCACGACATATGAATCCCGTACGCAGATAAAGTTTACAAACCCATTTAGCGCGTTGCTATGAATTTAAACAAAGTATAACTACTGCTACAATGTTGTCTTCCAATCGGGAGATGTACCGGGTTGGACTCTCCCAGTTGACTACTTCTGTAACGTTTTCATTGGATTAATTACATTCCAGTCGCCAAACGTAGTAATACCAAGTATTATTTTCGGATTTTGTCTCTATATCCTATGCGTAAGTGATAACTACATTGTGGGTCTGGGTGCTATATTTGCTGGGGTCAGGACTAGTTCGGAGCTCACTTTGCACTGTAGATCCCATCATTAGAACGTGATCTTCATCTAATGGAAGGCAATGGTAAACTACCATTAGTTCATCTTGTTCAAGAACCTTCGGGACATAGTCTGCGAGAAGAGCATCCATCATCATTATCATAATTTCTGTTCTATCCGGAGTTGAGTGTACGAGCTGACGCTCGGGGGACACGGTGAACGTAAGTGATAAGTCATTACCTTCTAGTGGACCAAGATTTTTGTTTTTATAATCTATACAGTTCTATTTGACAGCACATAATCGTACGACTGTAGTTCAGTCAGTAGAGTCATGGCTTTGCATTCGGGGGGTTCTGAGAGCAATACTAGCACCGACCATCCTGGACGAAATGTTTCCAGAATTTTCCCTCAGACACACCTTGAAAATGCCAAGATGGTATCTTCAGCTTAGGCCCTGGCTGACTAGGATCCGCAACTTAGGTCACAAAGCAAAATTCGATTCAATTCTGTGTTCTTTACATCTGTCGAGAATTCATCAACTACAAAAACAAAATAAAATCAATCCAATTTTGGGTTACAATAACTAAAGGAGAATAAACAACAAACACAATTTATAACGTAACATTAGGGCTGATGCAGAAAGAATAATAACACGAAGTCTTGATATGGAGAAAGCTAAGCAATTTAAACAGACCCTACCCGCTTTAGAACCACGCGGTCGTTGAACTGAAATAAATGTCTTCCTCTCTGTTTTGATTGAGACTAGCGTGCCTTACATATAGATGGACAAAGTTACATTAGAGGTTCACAAATAGGTTCACGAAAATTCATACAGATTCACTTTTGTGCATGCGTGGATAGTTCATATGTATACGGTATACCCATCCAACTCTCTATATAGGTCCCAGTTCTCTGTGTGTGTTTGCACACTCGACGTTGTATAGGAAGATACGATTCAGTAAACATGAAAGGAAAAAACTAAAGAAAGATCTTTGTATAAGAAAAACAAATGAAAGGACATAATTTCTTTCAATACCTACTCCTGTGACGTCACACAGTACACCAACAGCCTTAGGAACCAGTGAGGAAAGGAAGGTCATTGCTATTCGGATTGACTGTGCGAGTCTCTCATTTAATAATCCTCTGAGGCAACTAGCAATTAAGATTTGTGTCATGCTCACTACGTATTAGATCAATATACATACGAAACGCGTAATTACTCCATCGTATTCAATTAGGTGTACTCTTTTTTTGAAAATGTAGGAGGGGCTAAAATTCAAATAATGGGGCAAGACCTGATTATAATGTATGATTATGAGTTAGGTCTTCAATAAAAATGAGATGGTGCATTTCTTAGTCTTTTCTGAATGGCCATTGCGTAATTATTACCTTGTAGCTCACAGGTAGTGTGATTGACTAGTAAGCAAACGTTTCCCAAATCAAGCTCAATGCTCAACCGCTGTGTTGTTTGTCCTTCCTCAGCTCCACGAAGGACGAATACTTGTGGATTGTAACATCATACAATGTAAGGCTATATTCTTCGTTGTTTTTTTATCACATGATTGTAGTTGCTGAGCTAATTTGTAATTACGTAACAAGAATATTCTTACTTGCTGTTCATATCTCGTACAAATTATGTCATGTTAAGCTAAGATGTCACTCGGTTGCGGACACTTATCCTAGATTCCGAGAAGAAAGACTTTATTATCTTAAATGAATTTCTTGTTTGCAAGTTACACATAGGGAAAGAGTGGTGCTACTAGCCCATATGCATTAAATGACAACTTATAAATATAAAATTATATGATACACAAGCACAAATTTATGCACCAGAACACACTAAAATATCATGGAATTAAGGCTTGAGTTCTTTCTTACTTTTCAGTAATGGACCTCGTTTCTGTTCCCACCCACTCACTCAGTACATTCAGCATACGTCCAGCTTGGACAATTGTTACCTCCACATTGTATGACAACACTCAATTGTGCCCACATTCACTGCACGCACTATCAAAAGACGTGTTCGTCATTACACACCTGGGACGCCATTCGAGAATCAAGTCATAAAACTTACTCCAAAAACGTGAAACAAACATTGCAATAAAAACGATTTTGCTATAAAGTTTCATTCTGTTCATCTATCCAATTCATAAGACACTGGAATATAGAACATATCTACTGTAAAATCCCATCTAAGCAGGACACCTTCTGTTCCACTGCAAAGTGTCCAACTTACAGGGATCTCCAATGGATAAGGACAGAAGACATATATTTTGTTTTTCTCTACCTTGAGAAACTGACTTAGAGGCAATGTTCATGGTAAAGAGGTTTCACATTGGAAGTGTTCCATTTGTCCAGGGGTTGTGTACTCCATCCACTTTTCACCATGGATTTGCTGGAACTAAGAACTCGAGTTACCCAATCTCATCCGATAGAGGATGAAAGATAAAAAATATATAAATCGAGTTTTTAATATTCTAGCAAAGAAAATAAAGTATATAAACGAACTTCGAAATTCGATTCCAAATGAACATTAATGCCTGCATATTGGTCTAGTGCAGTGGTTTTCAACCTTTCGACACTAGCGGACCGGCAAACTAGAAGGAACTTGTTTCAAGACCCTTCAAGATACCAGTACGTTAGAAGTTTCTTTGTGATTTCCAACTGATATATAATTACTTTGTGACGGAGTGGGGTAGGGGTAATGTCCTTCTCATCATGTTTGCTTTCCAATAAGCCTTCGGTTCTTTTGTCTTCATCAGTGCTACGACGGTACGTTTGCTTGTAAGAACCAAATATGAAGAATTGGTTTGTGTGCCTTGGACTCATCCCGTGTGGTCGAATGGTCGTTGACATGGGACCGACCGTGGCTGGGTTTGCAGATTCGAGTCCAGCCGCCTAGTGTTTTCCTCAGTTTCACCGGACGAACACTGGAATGATACATAGACAATGGCCCTGGGCTTTCACATCCCTTTCGAAGAAAAGGAACTCGCCGAGGGACGTTATCCCTCACACACGTGCATAAATGTACGTCTGTAGATCTACAGTAAAAGTACAGCAGTAGGATTGTGAGAGACTCAAGTAATAGGATGGGCTCTGTTGAATATGGAGGCAGCGTTTGGAGGTCAGTTAAGCTTGTAGAGCTGTTTAAATGGATTAAGGAAGCTAGTGTAGCGCTTTCAGAGTGTTTTTTTTTTCAAGTTTGTGTATTCATTCCGCTGAAGATCGACTCTCAAAGTGTTTCTTTTGTGTATTAGAAGCCATACATCGTTGGCAAATCCTAGTTTCTTATTCAAAGACGGCGTAGCTTGACACCTGGTAGAAGTATTCAAGGTGAAGGTTTCCACATATACCTAATTACGGCTATAGAGCTAGATAATGACCAAGATCTATCTGTGATGTCTACTAAATATCAAAGCAAAATACTATTACTTGTAAACGAAAACATAAAACTGAACTAGTGAAGTGAAATATAAGATTTCCATGAATATAACAAGTACCACGCTAGTACATTATGCCACCAGGAATTTCTGAGTGTGAATTATATTGAGAATCTTCGCAGACTAGGAAGGGGGAATCAAATTTTCCAACGATGATCAGGATGATTAGGGTTCTTCACGGAGGTAGGTTCATCAGGCGAAGGTTCCTAGGTAAGGCAAACCTACAGGCCTTGCCATTGCATATGATGGAAATAGTGTGAACTAGGTGGTTTTAGAATTCTCACACGTTCTGAAATCACAAAAGTTCCGAATTCCGGAATTGATTTGTAACTTCGGAACCACCCATAATGTTGGAGAAAACCCACATTATTAAACGGAATACAGTTTAAAGAATCGAATGGGAATATAACCGAAGAGAATCAATTGATTACACTCACCCCCGGAGATATATGTTACCAACAGAGATTGTGCTCAAACTTTAGTTATGGTAACCATCACGCTATCAATTATTCTCAGGAAGCAAGCGTACAGAGATAATACCAGAAGCCATCACCACTAATGGCGAGGTGTCAACCATCCACCATTCCCGCTCGAGGACACCAATAACCGGTGTTCGATTTGTCGGGGGGATGCTGGGGATATTTTCTGGTCCAAGCTTCATTTGACAAGTAGCACAACTTTGCATGCTTATCAGAAGTGGCCATAACGAAGTGTAGCCAACTGTCATCTTGATATTAGCTTTTTTAGAAGAACAAAGATTAAAAAAATGAACCAAATATAGGGCGCGGATGACTGGCTGCAAAATTTGAATGCAACATCTACTGCGTAGTAGGGACAATACCTAGACCCCATATCCAAGTGGCTACGGTCATTGACTTCGAATATGCACCCAGGGTTAAGTCTTTTGGTTGGCAATCCTCACTTAGGTTTATCAGTTTTCCTTAGCTTCTCCAGTCATTCGCCCCCAAAAGCGTATTCTCCGGGTAACGTCATCCTTTATTCCAGTCACTGTCCAGTAATGTAAGTTAATGTATTAAAGAAGGGCTAGAAAATTCGTACTCTTGATACACTTCGTATAATATCTTTGAAATTGTTTGTTCTTTATAGATGCATCATTAGGCGATAAAGCCAAAGTGGTGCGGTGGCATTTCAAATGGAATAGACGATTCTCCATGCAGTATCCAAATGTATAGAAAATTATTGAACAAATGAAACATGAGCAAACGGAGAATGAGACTGTCAGGAGGATGATCGAATGAGGCCGCCAGTGTGTAGCTCAAAAAATGAAGTGGAAAGTGTTTATGATCAATGTGGCGTTTTAAGAAACCAGACTGAAACTCTATGAAATAGGTTTATTTTCTACCTTGGATAGTTGCATATTGTATTCATGTAGAAGGTGAGATTAGTAAGTTCTACACATACATATTTTTAAATCCAGATAGGGAATTTGCTTGTGTAATTTCCCTCCAGTTGTATTCTCCCATTTAGGCCCAACGAGGGTTGGGTGCAAGAGGGATTTTTCTTTGGACTAAAATTGTGGACACAAATCTTATCATGACCGATGTTCCATCATTAAATGATCGTTCCAACTCGTAGTGTTACACGATTACCGTACAGCATCCGTATTAAGTGGCACTGGACACAATACCTGCAATCGTACAATCACCTGTTGCTTTAATTGTGAACCTAAATCCCTCGTATCGTAAAGGGACACATTGGATCACCTTGTATATCAATAACCAACGGCGGGGGGTTTACTTTGATCCCCTTGCACAACTTCCGCCAAGACCACTTGTTCATTTCCTTCAAAAAAAACGTAAAGCAGCTATGTTCAACAGCCTGCCCGTGGGCCATACCCGGCCCGCCGAACCCTGTCTTCCGGCCCGCGGGAAGAATTATTATAATTTTTCTTTTTTACAAAATATGTTTAGAGTGAACAGAAAATTTTCCATCGATCACACTGTGAAGACAAGCACTGAGCAAGCGCGGAACTAGTACAGTGTTAGTAGTTGGGGGGAAATTTCCCTCAGTATAAGGATTACTAGATTTAGCGACAAAGTCGCTAAGTTGGCAACACCGAAACCTCGAGTGTGGCTCACTAGAAAAATAACGGTTCATGATCACGTCAGTTGGATTTTTTGTTCTTGCCTGCGTAGGTGTGTTTACACACTGTTAATGACTTCCTTGTGCGTGATGCAGTGTTAGGTGACTATACCGTGAGGTGTAGTGTTTGTGTGTTTTTTGTGTTGTGTTGTGCTAACTTAGTATGCATAGTTAATAATGTTATCGTCACAGAAGAAAAGGAAAGTTGACACCGAAGGTCGCGTGTTTCACGTAAAATGGACTCACGATTAATTTTTCGTCAATGAGAGAGGTAAACCACTTTGTCTAATTTGTCAGGAAGTTATTGCTGTAATGAAGGAGTATAACATCAAGAGACATTATATTTCAAAATATTCTAGCTTTATTTAGAAGGGCAGCTTCGCCAAGACAAAAGAAATAACCTGAAGAACATGTGATCAGCAACTACTTTTCAAAAAACAAAATTACGATGTTAATGATATTGTTCACGCTAGTTTCATTGTTAGAGAAAAAATTGCAAAACAATGCAAGTCTTATTCTGATCGTGACTTTGTGAAAGAGTGTTTGGTCACAGTTGCAGATGTTTTATGTCCAGATAAAAGCAGCTTGTTTAAACAAATCAGTTTCTCACGCTGCACAGTTGCTAGGCACATAGATAGATGGCAGACGATGTTGTATCGAGCATGAAGATTCTTGTCAATGAATTCGAAGCGTTCTCAATAGCTTTGGATGAAAGCTGTGACGTCACTGACACAGCCCAGTTGGCTAATTTCGTGCGAGGGGCGGATAAAGATTTCCACGCCACAGAAGAAATGCGTGCATTGCAACCTATGAGCGGTAGCAGTACGGGAAAGGTATCTTCAATGAGGTAAAACAACCAATTAACAAATTTGAGCTCAAATGGGAAAAAATGTGTAGTGTATAGACTGATGGAGCTCCCTCAGTGGTTGGACCAAATTTAGGGGCTGTAACAAAAATAAAGGAAGAATTAGTTGACAGAAAAATTGATATCAGTAACGTGTCTTTTTTATTGTATTTTACACCAGGAGAATCTTTGTGCCAAAACGTTGAAATTTGCCCATGTCATGAATACAGTGTTTTTTTGTGTGAACTACATAAAGTCAAGAGACCTCAATCACTGCCAACTTAAAGCCTTTCTAGACGAACTGGAAACGGAGAAGGAAGATCTTATCTACTATTCTGAAGTACGTTGGTTGAGCAAGGGAAATATGCTGCAGCGTTTCTATAGCCTGATAAAAGAGGTTTCACTTTTCATGGACATGAAAACAAAACCCCTATGGCGCAGTTAAGAAATGAAAAGTGGTTGTGTGACCTTGCATTCCTTGCGGATATTATCTGTCGCTTGAATGATCTGAATTCAAAGTCAGACAAAAGGTCACTTGTCTCATGAACTTTACGGACATGTCAAGTCCTTTCAAAGGAAGCTAAAACTGTGGGAAGATCAAATGACGAATGAAAGTGCTTCCCACTTTCCAACCCTGTTGTAGCATCATAAATCATTGTGTAACTTCCCTACCTGCGCAAAATTAATTGGCTGGTTTGTTTGAAGAATTTAATGTCCGATTTAGAGACTTCAGTACGGCGGAGGTGAAACTCAGTATTTTCTCATTACCATTCAGCGCTGACGTTAGTAGTACTCCTGAGAATTTGCACATGGAGCTCATTGAACTTCAGGAGGATGTTGCTTTGAAAGGGGTATTTAAGGACACCTGCTTACAATATTTTTATGCGAAATACTTTCCATGCAACAAGTACTCCAACTTAGCTCTTTTCAACATGAGTACAATGGCATTATTTGGCAGCACATATCTATCTGAGCAACTCATCTCGCACATGAAGCCGGTCAAGTCCAAGGAGAGGTCAAGGCTAACAGATGTCCACCTTGAAAACTGCCTCCGCGTTGGAACATCGAGTGTACCACCGAAGCTGAGAGGCAGGTTCAGGACATGACGGGTCAAGTTTCGCACTAAAATTGTAAGTGTACATTACTCTGCTCCTCTTTAGTGATTAAATATTTTGGTTACCATTATAACAGTTGTTTTGTATTATTGTGATGTTAATTACGATGAACATGTTCCATCATTGAATGCAATACTATTCAACTGTCTTAAAAATTATATACCAACAGTGAGGCCCGCGACGCGAATTAGTGCTCTGTGATTGCCCCACCCACTGTATCAAGTTGGACACGCCTGCTGTAAAGTATTCCATATAAATACTATTCAGTACCAAGCTGATGATTCTTTGCTATGTGGGATGTTTTGTAGTGTCTACCTTTACTTTAAAGTACGTAATGTACATATTACATCTAAGTTATCAACCACCAACCCAGCATGGAATGATTAGCTTCTATGTCCGACAAATCAAAAAGCAAACAAAATGTAAATTGTAACACTTATGTAGCAGAGTAGTTTAGCTGTAAGACCATATGTAGTAGACTAGCTTATTGTAATAAAAACTTTTTTTACCTCTAATCCTTTTGTGTTTTTGGTTTCATTTCAAGAATTAACAATGTCCTTCAACTCTTGGGTTGTATATATTTATTGGTACTAGGTTTAAAAGTGTAATGTGGATATACCATCCACAACCTTTGCCGATTCTAACATTATCCAACACTGTAACTGTATGCAGGTTCGTAGTGCGCATGCATACTCTTGCACTGGCTGGTGATACGTACAGTAGGTAATATCAACTTTAAACCATATTGTGTGCAACACGGGACATGCTCGATCTTTAAGGCTTGTTACATTCCCCAACTGGAAAATCTTACGTAAAACAACCATCTTTTCATGACCCTTACAGTAAAAGATGGATTCCATCTCGCAAAATTGTGCAACAAGATGACGGATATGTGATACACTATACTTATTAGTGGTATTCCACTCTAACCCCTTGCAAATTATTTGTTAGCCAATCCACTTGACGCTGGTACCCTGCCGCTAAATCGGAATGCTCACATGGTAATTTCAACAGGCAATGAAATATTAGTGTCTCATCACACGCAACCAGACAGAGTTTTAAGAGGTTCAAATGTTTATTTTAAACATTTTCAGAGCATCAACGATGCGAACCAATAAAAATATTCGTTAGGAGAAATCTTAAAACCTTGAAAATCAATAATATACTGCCTTACGCATTATACACGTGAACCCGCTGTGTTCTGCTGCTGAAGCACTAGAGGTGTCAATAGTGCAATGCACTCTGGATTCTTGATAAAATGACAAACTACGTTTAATGACAATGTGCAACAAAGATGGAATAATACTCGCCAAACAGTTCAGGATCGTTCATATGACTGGACACATGCCGAGCAATCACCGTTCCCGAGTTCCAAACGTACATGCAGTTGTGCACTTTAGGTAAATTACACTCGGTACATTGAATGGGATTGTTACTTCGACAACTCGAACACTGAGCCATACAAGGAAGGAGGACCACTACATACTAGGATGCTTACACTGAGTCACTACGTACAAGGATGTATACACTGTTTCACTAGGTCGGGCCGGGGTATGGAGGGGGCCTTTATATCCTTGACCAGTAACATATCCACCAAAGCACCGTGGTTCAATTTCAGCATGCGTTGAGGACCTGAGTCGAACTTTTTCCCCTAATGCTGCTGGAGCTGTCTCGTGGGATTTAACATACGTCGCGAACAAACCATCCACTGTGCTCGAGTCACGTAAAATGGCCTTTGTACGTGCACCAAACAATGTAACAATATCCGCGGGATTTGCGTCCGGAAATAAATATCCCCCACGTTGACCTGCACAGATGTGATCACGTTGGCTTGGTTGATCTGTATAGCAATCTATGCAGAGGAGGCAATGAGCAAAGTCATACTGATGAACACTTGCACGCTGTTGCCACAGGAACGATCGGACTAGCAACGCTCTGAATAACTTTGTCCATGTTCGAGGTGGCCATGCCGACTGATAACCACACTCCAACACCAACACACTTTAATCACAGTGCAGAATATGCGCAAACGCACTCACACATACCAGTACAAATCCACCTACTGCCACCACTCCAGCGGCACAGCCTTTGAACATGTCAACCTGACAGGGCCTGTCAAAATTGATGTGGGTCCTGTCAACAGTGATGAGGGGTGTTGGTCGCCCGCCATTGTTCGACGATCACGCATCAGTGAGCTATGAAAGATTAAGAGTCTTCCCATGCTAAGCCGTACCAATTCTAACACATTATGTGTGTACAGGTAAACCTCCATAAGGGTGCTGATGGTTCTGACATCTACTAAACGGATATGGTTGTGAGGACAAGTATTTTTTCTTTCGATAATAAAGCTCCTCTTGCTTGCACTGTCACAGCCCATACAGAAAAGAAGCTTAAAATTGAATGGTAATTTCGAACTAAGTCGAACCAGTAGGTGGAACCGACACCTTCTCTAGCTCTATGGTGTTTTTGCAGCATCACCCATTTGCACGATGTAGCTGCTGTTCCCGCACGGATTCATGACTAAAGGTATCGAATATTTTATTCAGACACACGAAAATAATCAACAACTCTACGTTACATCATAATGAACGATGATTGGGGAATTTTTTATACTTAGAGTAAGACTGTATTATTATACGCAAAGGTTCAATATGTTGTGTTTCAAAAGTTGCAAAAAATATGTTGCATACAATCATTCACACGTAATAAATAAGAAAAGGAACGAACCCCCGTTGTCATTGAATGGGTTTGCTTCTGGCCGCCGCTATCTTAAGCTTATTCTCTATACGTTTCTAGGGAGAGGGTCATTTTTATCAATTTCCAAACTGTTAAAGCGTTTCACAAAGTGTACATGGTCATAGTTGTTGCTGAAAATATTAAATTTGAATTTTGTAGCTTTTACATAAACATTGAAGGTGACAGACAAAGCATAGTAACGACTTTATTTAAAAGTATTATCGCGATTCACCGTATGTGTGACTACAAACTGGAAAACTCCGTCTGGGTTATTTTTCCAATGGTGTAAACTTGAGCTCTCCTGGTTACGAGTCGAACATGCTTCCGGTGACCACCACGTTCAGTCGGTGTTGATTTGCTAGAAAAAGTATTTGTGTTTCCTCTCTTTATGAGTTACATATTTCATTCATAAATGATCCATTGCATATCTCATCTGATTGTCGAAGCGTTACTATTTTCCTTGTAATACATTTTTACCTGCTTAAATGCTATTTTATTTTAATTCGAGATTGTACATTGCAAAGTACTATGTTACAAGCAATACTTTGAAATAAAACAAAACCCTTTTTTATATCAATACTGTATATCAAGTCACGTAAAATGTTATTTTCTTTCACCGTTTTACCAGTTAAAGTTAAATTTATCTTTATGCATGATCAACGAATCAAGCTCTAATGTCTTGCGTAGCGTGATATAATTAATCTGGCCTAACTTTATGATCTAGTCTTGATTTTGGTTCATACTAAAATGTTCAAGACTTCCAAGAGCTTATTATAAGCATAGTTCTCAAACTGAACATTACTGTTTAGAATCAATAAAACAAATAATCATCATGGCAGCAATATGGAAGCACGTACATTGTGAAAATAAATTTTGATACTCACCTTAGGGCTGGTATACTACAACCAATGAGCGTCTGTAAGAAGAAAAAAATAATAATTGTAATATAAAATTACAACAGTAGCAGAGTATCAAAAAATATTTCGTTCTAAGCCGACACTAAGCTTTTATAATCTCAAAATTACGAACCAAAATACAAGAAAAAATGAGAAATTAAGAGAACTTAATTCATGTGAACAATATTGATTTTTTAAATGATTGATATTAAAATTTCTAAACTGATACGTGGGAAGTACAAGCGACTCCAAAACGAGCTCAATTCTCTCATTTCAATTGTGGTTTTCACAGGGGTGTAAACACGGGGGCACCGGGGGGGCCGTGTCCCCAACGAAAGTTGGAATAATACAGTAAATATAATAAGTTCCAGGCACTTCGAACACGATGCCTGTAGGTCAGTCTATCTGAAATCACATAGCTTGGCTGTTCAACACCTTAATCTATATATATTGTATAAGAATAGTCCAAAACGAGAATTATTTTATTTCTACACAAATCTATTAATTAATGGCAGCCATTTTTTATTGCGGCGCATGCCAAAATTTGTGTTAGCAGACGTTTACGAAAAACATAGTGTTTGCGGACAGGGTTATCATAGGACATTGAAATAAACACCATTCCTACCTTTAAAATCCGCTTGTTAGTTTTAGTATCCTGCATGAAAAACCAAAAAACCTAATCGAACTCAGCAAAATTGCATATAAATGTGATTGTTGAAATAGAAACAATTCCGGGTTTCAGGGCGGTTTTTCGCCCGGAAGGCACTGAATATCAAAGATGATGTTTTGTGCATATATCAAAGTAAATTTAAGGTTGACATATGCTTCCTAAAATTTTCATGATTTTTTGAAAATCCAAACATTAGTGTTTTATGCATTTTGGGGGCCCAATACATCTGGCAAAACAAAATTTAAAAGTTATACAATTATTTCAGAAGAAACTATTTTAAAAATGTAAACTTTAATTTTTGAATTTGAAGGTAGCTACAATTTTGGTGGAAGTTAGAGGTGAATAGTGTTCGTGTGCTCTATGGTATGAATATTGCAGACCTTTATCTCTCGTGGGAGACCAGATAAAAAAAATATTTTTACACGTTAGGCACTTATGTCACGAGAAACAAAGGTAGAAATTTCAACTTTCATATTTGAATTTGAAGGGAGTTACAAATTTGCAAGTTGGGCTGTGAATAATGCTCGTGTGCGCTTTGAGAAATGTTATATTGCCACCCGAGTGCCAAGGAAAAATCTGAATGCGTAAAGTACATGTGTAGATCCTGAAACATCCTTGTAAGAGAGCTTATTTTATATAGATATCCAGTATTCAGTTGGTAATATGACTTCTCTGCACTTTCACTCTGTTTTTTTTTAATTCCATTAAGCAACCATGCCTTTTTATGGAAAACGCTGCCACCTTTCTATGTGTGTGGGAAGCGCTTATACAGCTGTCTACATATCTTATTACTTAAGCATATCAATTATCATTACAACAGTAAAATCGTTCTTCACAATTCTGATGGTAATAAAGAATATTTCTTTTTTTTATCAATCATTCTTTATACGAGTTACACGCATGGCCATTACTCATCCCAAATTTGTAAATTTATAACTCCCTTCAAAATCAAATGTCAAAGTTGAAATTTCTACTGTACTTGGTATTGACATAAGTGTATAAATTGTAGAAAAAATAGATTTTTATCTAATCTCCCAACAAAGATATGAATCTTCAATATTCCTACAAAAGCGTGAACGAGCATCATTCAACAACGATCTGCAAATTTGTAACTTCCTTCAAACTCAAATAAACTTCAAAATTCTACCGTAGTAACTCCTGACATAAATGTATAACGTGTGAAAAAAATAGTTTTTTTTTTTTAATATATTTTGTCACACAAGAACACTGGATTTCCAATATGCGTAAAATATAAATGTTTGTATTTTCAAAAATGCATAAAATATGAACGAAGCATATATCAGCCTTCATATACTATGTTGAATATACTTTGATATGTATTAGTGCACAAGAAATCAACTTTAATATTCAATCCCTTCCGGGCGTAAAAGCTCCCTGAAAAGCGAAATTGTTTCTATTTCGACAACCACGTTTGGATACCATTTTGACCAGTTCGGTTACGTTTCAGGTTTTTCATGGAGAATACCAAAATTATCAAGCGATGTTATTGGAAAGGACGATTTTTGTTTGAATACCCTATGAAAAACCAGTCCGCAGGTATTACATTTTCCGTAAACATCTGCTAACAAAATTTTCGTATGCGCCGCAATACAATAATGGCCGCCATTAATTAATTGGTTGGTATAAAAATGAAAAATTAACGGTTTTGAACTATTCTTATATAAGAGATATAAGTACTTAAAAATTTGAGGTATCGAGCGGCCAAGCTGGATGAATTCAGATACGCAATGTAAAACATTGCTTGAATAAACGTTGGACTATTTTGGATAAACATGAAGTATTTGGTATTTGTAAAGGTGCGCCCTAAGTAAATACGAGGCCCCCCCGCGAAAATTTGTCTGGCTACAGCTCTTCCTTTTCAATTTCTCTTATCGTGCGGTTCATCTTTGTTTATACTGTCAAGAAGCTTGCCTCGCTCTTTTTCCATTTCAGTTACCTTCAACAATAAATTCAATTCTATGAATTCAATATACAACCACCGTGTAACCAGTTTCTTTTTCTCTTCTGCACAATTTCTTTTTTCTCCTATTCACAAGAAGACTGTTAATAAGATCACATAGAAATCCACCCTGAAATTTTGCTAGGAGAATCTACGTCCTGGTAATATACAAAAATTAGCGGCCCACATTAATTTCAACGTACCGAGATTGGGGCTAGAATATTAGTCGTAGTGTACAAAAAATGTTGTTTTTTATGATTGAATCAACAGAAGTCGAATTTGCTTTACGTTCGTCCAGAAATTAAATCATGGCGAGTTGCATCGTCATCTCTCACACCGCAGTACATCTCACCAGTGACATTTTTAGCCACCGAAATCCAGATTATTTGGAAAATCCATATGCGCTGAGATCAGGAAGATCGATAATTTGTCTGTGGATTGATAATTCTCACTGTTTGTACATGAGGCGCTAATGTAAGTTTTAATAATTGAGTCTCGTTTGCCTGGAAATGGTAATATGCTGAAAGTTCTCATGTGGCTGAAACACGGAGGGCTGTCAACTCTATCAAAATACCAGCAATTTTGGAGGAAATACGTTTAGCTGCTTTTACGTAATTACTGATACGTTGTTGTTTTTCAAGTACTATTTCCATGAAACCATATAGTTTTAGCCAAACCAAAATCCTATAAATCTACTCCAGCTCAACCACTACAATTATTATTGGTCCAGAAATCTCGCAGGATATTTAGGTTCCTTGGTACCGAATCCATAACTAAAGGGACCTCTAATCCCGCTCATTCTGTCCGTCTGTGCCCAGAAATAAAATCTCAGGAACTACAAGGTGTAGAGAGGTGTCGCTGACTGAACAAGCTCAAGCCCACCGAATCTATCTTCATTGGAGCAGTAGTACAGTGTTTTTCCATTTTCTAAAAAAAAATGCTTCCATTCAGTTCGACCTAGCTGCTCCAAATTTTGCATAAACATTATTCGACGCAATATAAAAACACCGAGAGGACCTACATTGCCAAACAACTCACTTACCATTGTTGCCAGCCTACTTTCTATAAAATTATGTTTTTTTTTAGATTGCTTCCATTATTTTATTCATAGCAGCAAACTTGGCATAAACTTTGTTTGACACAATTGGCACATATTGTGGATGTTCACGCTTCCCAAGAACCTCGATATCAGTGTTGCCAGCTCATGTCAAAAATATACATCATGAACCATAAGGTGTAGAGATGCATGGGATGTCGTTCGGAAGGTCTTAGCTAGACTACCTCAAAACCCCTGGAACTGTCTTGATTCATGCAGTGGATCAGTATTGTCAGCCCATTTTATAAAAAAAATCAATTGTTCACATTTCTGCTGTTCAGTTAGACGTAGCTATACCAAACTTAGTATAAACATTGTCTGAGACAACAGAAACACGCTGTGGATGCTCCCGCCCCCCAGGAGCTCCATTGTTAGTATTGCCAGCCCACCCTAAAATATATCTCATGAACCATAAGTTGTAGAGACATGGATGAGGTGTTGTTCGAAATGTCTTAGCTAGGCTAGCTGAGAGCCGCCGAAATAGTCTTTATTCGTGTAGTAGTTTGGTGTTGCCAGGGAACTTCCTCAGTATACTGATATGAAAATTTGTTAATAGTTGGTAATAAGCGTTACTCTAATAAGAAATACGAAATATAACAGCGAAAAATTGTGTGTATATGCACAGCTAAACTTCCTAAATACGAATTTTATTTCTATCCTATTTTGTTTAATCAGTTTCAATATAATATTTGATTTTAACATTTTCATTGACTAAAACAAAGGGAAGCTTGGGAAACATTTAATATACTTTCGAAACAATATATACAAATGAAATGTGTTGCAAGTAATAAACCTATATGAAATCAACGTAAAACTATTCAAAAATAGCCATAACTCAAAAAAATTGTTTCCCCTCGAAAAGTTCAAATGTTTTCCTACCATCTATTGGGAACCAAGTATATAATTAGTTAATGTTAAATAATATAGAGTTAAATGAAGTTTTAAGCAGCTCAATATCAGCCAAAACTCAATAAAACTACTTGTCCCATGAAAACCTAAACGCGTTCAAATTAGTAAGCAGAGAAATATATTTACACATGTACGACTTGTCAAGAATATAAATGCACGTTTTTGCACGTCAAGAAAAAATGCTACGCATTATCATTTATTCACCTCGTCTTTCAATCGAAACAAACTGCGATTTATAGGCAATAGTCTGCAACAGAATCATTAAACACTTATTCCCTTGTTGTTGGAATATATCCAAAACGTAAGAAATCACTATTACAAGCAGGAAATACTGGATTTGCTAC
>JAGDQP010028075.1:9174-24437 GCA_022664845.1 Lepisma saccharinum
CCATCCTCACCTTGGTCGTAGCAGATCCGACCAAGGTGAGGATGGCCTATCCCGTAACGGATCCGACCAAGGTGAGAGAAGGGGAGAAGTGGACGTGACTATTCCTGGGGATGGAATAGTGCCACTTGACGCTGCTCGACGCCTTTATTTTGTTCTGGTTCGCTGACTCGGCAGTTCCAGACGTCGTCTGCTGTCTTCGGTTGCTGTCGTCGGCTCCCTCTGTCTTCCACTACTACTATTTGTTCACAAGTAGAAGCACGTGTTTTTACTCATACTACATACTCCCTCTTTTACTACATGTTTGTAAACAAACAGCACGTATTCTTATACACACTTAGTGTTTAATTCACGTCACTTTACATTTACAACATATTTAAATCGTTAAGACAAAGTGAGGATATCGCCTAGATAACCCAATTGAAACTATCACATTTTGGAAAGTGAAAAATTCAACAAGTTTGGGATTTGGCTTCCTGCAAAAATTCCATTTCCGAGTGCAATTTAAATTTATTTATGACCTTATTAGTGCAATTCAAACAACCTGTTAAACACCTTTCCGTGTGATAGACACCTCAAGCGGACAACTTTGATAAAAGAGAACAATAAAAGAAAATGAAGTATCGTGTATTAAAAAAATCATTGTTTCAATATGTTAAAATCTATAACTACAATCCGATTATTGTGTTAAGTAGGTTCTCGAGACTAACGGTAGGTGGTTACTCTACGATCTCTGGTGAGAGTAAGCGGAAATCGCTACATTCAGCTTGATCGTTTAATATACAATATTTAATACAACCCATTTTCATGTAACGATCATAAACACAACTTTTAATTATAACTTAATAACAGAACTGTTCCATTTAAGGAAAAATAAAGGTTGATAAAAAATCTGGCAATCAATACTCCGGTTCCATCAGTTTTACCGGCATCAACGTCGTAGCGCATTTTTAAATTTAGCGCGTTGGCGCGCCATTGTTTTCTAGATGCGCCGTTTATGTTTTGATAGCGCTGTACTCCAGAATAACATGTTTGGTCATGCTTATGGCCGTCTGCGCAGAGTAGGGTTTACTTGGTACGTATGTTCGCTTTCTCATCGCTGGATGGCAATGCATTAGTTTGAATTCTTTTTAACATTTTTGGCCTTTTTTTTTTGCTTATCGCCATTAAAAGATCTTTTAAAATAAATGCTAATTAAATTTAAACAAGTTAGAACAGCGATTGTACAAACAATCGCAAAGACTTCGGTCCCTTGATAGCATTTTAGCCGCACAAGCACGATTTTTTTATAAAACAGGCTGACAACACTGACGACAGTACAGTGCTTAGGTTCGCAAAAGTCCACAGTATTTGTATAGAATAAACTTTATGCAAAGTTTGGCGCAGCTAGGTATAACCGAATGGAAGCAATTTGAATAATTGATTATTTAAAAAATGTGCTGGCAACACTTAACTACTACACCAATCAAAACTGTTTTGTTTCTGCTTATACACGTCATCGTTCGTTATTCTATTTCGCCCTTCCCCATTGAGAAACGCTTAATTTAGACTCTTAGAGAATTTAGATTTAAGTAGTCAGGGGCAAGTTCCCCCTCCCCCCGCGCTCTTTAAGAAATTTACCTCTGCTTATACACATATTTTTACCGAACCGCCGTATCTCAGTGGTAGAGCGTTGGCGTAGCTTTCGGGAGGTCGTGGGTTCGACCCCTGCGGCCGACCATCCTGACTGTTCCAAGGTTTTTCCTCAGTCACACTAGGCAAATGTCAGGATGGCACCTTCAAGTTAGACCCTGGGCGACACCTTCCCGCATCCTTTCTCATCCCCTATCCCGGCATATCTTAAGTGCTTAAAGGTCATAATTTAAAAAAAAAATCAAATTCAAATTGAAGCATATTGCGAAAGACAAACGATTAGTTGGAAACACTGGCTTCATAAGCGAATCAAGACAAAATCTGATAAAGACACATGCAGCGACTTTTCTTTTTAAAGTTAGAGAGTCGTCTGAGAAATCTGAAAGCAAATTTAATTTCAGAAGTGGATTTCATCTTTTTCCTTTCTTTTCAATTTCCCAAATTAGTGGGAATGATGAAAGGGAAGGGGGGAGAGGGGGAATATCGACCGCAATGGTAGCTTCCAAGATAAACGGCATCTCCAAAAGACAAACTGAGGCCATTTCTTCTACTTAATGACAGAAACACAAGAACATAAAAATCATAAATCAGTCATGAAAGAAGAAAAACCTCATTTTTTTTTTCAACTTTCAAAGAAATAAACTTAACATTTCGTCTGTTTCTTGCTTCAAGATTATGTGCTGAAGTCCGGTCTCAGATATTTAATTTGTAATTTCCTTTGATTTTTGTGACTTCATTATTTCTGATGTGAAAGTTGAAATTGGAATTTATTGAATATAACAAAGGCTTACGCTCAATTACAGTGTTAGTAACGACATATCATATTTTAGTTTGAGTGTTGGTTAGTACCGCAATTAATTAATTACATTGACAGAAAATAAAGAACCATAATGATTTTCCCAGCAATTAATTACGAAAACAACCACACATGATAAACAAACTCAACTATACAACAACAAAACATAATTATTTATAATAACATCGAAATGGATAGTTTATATATATTATTATGGATAGTTTACAGCTGTTATAAAAGCTGTTCTAGCCTACTTTAATAATTTTTAAAAAAGATGTGGAAAGAAGTGCTGAATTATTTATCTGTCTCAGGCTTCGAATTTTTTGTTACTTTAGAGCAGCGTTCCGCAATTTGCAAGTGCAGACCAATAAAATTTTGCTAGTTGAGAGGTTCTCTTAACCTCTTCGAAAACACTTCTTTATCGTTTCTTAATGTTTTGAGTTATTTCTTTATACCGATATACTAATACTTTTCAAACAGCATTAATTAATATTCCCTTAATTTTGTATTAGGATTGATAGTAGAATGAAAATGTATTTTTGTCAAGAATATTTTATAGATCTATATCCTGGTTTTTTTCTTTTTGCTTTTTTTAACAACATAATTTGATAATCTCAACCTGAAATTATGTTGTTTTTTATATAGAAAGAAAACTTATTTTCGTTACGTTGAACTCTAAATAAAGATCAAAGCAGGTAGCCTATCAAAATGAGGATTTCGGGAGATCAGCGACCAGTTTTCACTCTTTTGAGTTGCCAGGAGCGTGGAGGTCGCTAACCACCTCGACCTGAATGTTCAGTATCTATTTCACGGGTTTGAATAGCCTCGGAGTGTGGGATGCGGTCGACGTGATTCCAAGCTAACCACTTAGATCTGCACATATTCTAAGAGTGGTCTTATTCTCACATCGAGCGAGCGTATAATTCTCAAAGTCTTGAATATTCATTGTATTTTTGTGGGTCCAGGCGAAATTATTCTTTCTGATTCTCAACTAAATACTGTGTAATAAGGAATTCACCTAAACTTTATTTTTCAGTCTTTTTGTTAACTAATGCTCAATCAGAGAACCACATGGACGATCTCGAGGACTACCTATGTTCCGCGGACCATAGTTTGCGAAACGATGGATTAGTAGGTGCCTGACATTATGAACTTCTTGCTGGTAGGATTCGTGGAGCACTGCGTAATCATCAATTGATTTAATTATTGCGTACATGCTTTTGGACTTCATATAAGCTATAGATAGATACCTGCTAGTATATAATAGACCGGAGAATGATATTGATGAGTGCAGAAAAACGTAAGTCTTCAGGGAGAACAGACAGATAGACCAAGCCGTCTATAATAGACAATTCTAGTACTCTTCTGAAATGCTCTCAGACTGGTGGGAAAGAAGCTGAGTTTTTAATAGGGATGGCCACATTTTACTAAAAAAATGGAAAAATCGTTTTTCGGAAACCGGAAAATTCAGAACGGAAAATTTTCCGCGAAGCAAAAATCGGAAAATTTCACAAAAACGGAAAGCAGAAAAAATTCCGGAAACGGAAAACAAAACAGAAAATCTTTCGGAAAACAATAATTTTCTGGAAAACGGAAAACTTACCAGGAAACGCAAAATGTTATTTCCGGAAACCGGAAAACAATTTTTTCTGGAAGTGGTTATCCCTATAGTTTTGAACGTTTTCCGCGCATTGGATAATTTTTCAGGATTTTCTAGGATTTCGTTAGGCTTAAGACTGTGGGCAACGTTTAGAATGTCTGAATAGTGTGAAACTGACCTAAACATCAATTAGAAGAACTGTTCCTCACAACCGCCAGTAAAGCCAAATAAAAGCATATAGAAAGTATTGTAAAATGATCAAGACTTGACTGATCTGAGGTGTGAAAATAACGATCTTAAACTCTTAATTCACAAAATAATAATAATATTTTTTACCTTTCTTCTATATTACATATTACGTAATATTACTTACATTAGTATTGTTGTTACCCCTGTAGCACATCAGTATTGGCCGATATGAATAGCGCATGATGCAAGAATTTTTTTTCAGATCGGCGCACAGGGCTGGGCAGCCATTTTGGCAACTTCCGGAGCACACTTGGAAACACTTCCGGTACGGCACAACTTTTGCCTAAAAAAAGCACTTTTGAGTAAACAGTACTTTTGCGTATGCCCACCGCTAACAGGGGGCTGCGCCCCCCCGCGGCTAACGCCGCCCAGCTCCCTTCGGACGCACCCTCCCCCCCTTGCACACCTCGCTATCGCTCGGTGTGCATCCTGCCCTGGTGGGTTTATATACATCCTAGATTTTAGTGGCATCTTTTAAAATTGTAAATCACAACTTTTATTAAATTTATTTTTGTGTATTTACATATAAAACGAAAAAACTTTAATTTTCTTTTTAAAAAAAAAATGTAAAATGTCGACGGTAGGGCTTGAACCTTCGACCCTTAGATTAGCTTTCCAACGTCTTGACCACAAGACCAAACTGTAGCTGCTAGGTTATTGCTTCTCGCTGTTATTTATCGTTCAGGATAAGCGAGAGTGGGCTGTTCCTACAGGAAGTGTTTTCAAGTGTGCTCCGGAAGTTGCCAAAATGGCTGCCCAGCCCTGCGCGCCGAGCTGATAAAAAAATCTTGCGCGCATGATTTGCGATTTCGATTGCTATTGTTATTTAATATTGGTCAGTATCGAATGGCAAACACTTTTTCCGATATTGTTGATATCGATGCAGATCGGCATCGATATTGATCGCTGTAGGAAAGCATCGTCTCTCCGTGAGAGAAATGTACTGTTTGAGTAAACGGAATAACGCGTATTTTTAGAGTAGACTTACAAAAACGTCATCTTGATTACACCTTGTCTTTATTCCATTACGCGTACTATATCATAATTTTCATTTCTAGTTAAACATTGTTGCATTTGTCTTCGGCTGGATTCGAACCTGAAACCTTGTGATTTGTTGAACGTTGTTGTAGTCACTACACAACGGAGCCATCCTTCAAGACTAATACATCGATTATACATTTCATCAACTCAGATAGAGAATGTGGTAAAACTTTGTAAACTTTATTATGTATGGGCCAATTTAAGTAACTTTGACTTCGGCCCGACACAATTATGAATGCGATGCTAGTTAAAATTGACATCTATGCCCTATCCGGGATTCGAACCCGGGACCCTCGGGTCACTGGCTTAGGGGTCCCAATCCACGCGGCTACCAGGACGGCAAATAGACTGTGGTGACTGATTCGTCCTCGACTCCCAAATTGCTCTATATTGTATAATAAGACTATCACTAATGAGGCATTTATATGCATTCTTACTCTCCGGCTAGGGGCGTAGGATTTGGGTAAGATAAGATTAGTGTTGAACTTACCGACCCGGGGTACCGGACATAAATATGAACTATAGTGTATGTGAGTACGTTTCCACCTCCTGCCTTAAGGAGACGGTTTGTATGTAAGGACTTGTGTATACAAAAGGGAAAAAAAGACAACAGATAAAAAGCAAAGCAAAGGCCTTAGCACCTTTACTTGGAACCTCTTTCAATTCGTGAGTTCCAGAATAACTAACTATTAGTACATACAGCTCTGCTGCTTATAGGCATATAAACATAGACATTACACACAAACTAGATGGTCATCCAAAGAGGTTTTACATATTTTGGTAAAGTATTTACTGCATTATTTAAAAGTCCTTGTTATAGATTTCCTTATTAATCAGAATGTCTTTGGCTTGGTGTAATGTGTTTCAAACGTATTACTTTCAAAACAATATTATTTAATTAAATAGGTATCTTAAAGACTTATAAATTGCAAAAGCTTCAGCATCAAAAATAGTTAAAACAAAAGATATTATAAATTCCAAAAATTGAGTCTATGGTTGGGGAGGTCATGTATGTCTCACACCAAAATGATGGCATCTCGCAGGATGCGAGGTGACGTTGCATGACATAAATAGTATTTTCATTACAGAATGATTTTAAGCATAGAGCATGTAGAAGTTTTTAATACGTATTTTTTCCATTACAAAGACTTCTCGAATACACACAACGCCTCGGTGTCGATGGATATCACTCAATGCCAATTTCATAGAGCGAAAATTCTCTAAATATAATATTTTAACCTGCCATCTATATAACTTTATTTATTATTTTTTGCACATTCTTTTGTTACACTACAACACGTTTCTGAAGCTTGAAGAATTGCATTGAATGTCGAAATTTCTTACCATGTAAATGTCAATTGAAGACAGCCGGAAAACGGGCACATAGAAAATTCCGGTCTTGGTCTTGGTCTCGGTCCCGATTGTAAACCTTAGTCTCGTCTCGGTCTCTAGTATCGACACGTTAGTCTCGGTCTCGTTTCGAGAGTCTCGAAAGACGATAGACTTTAAAAGTTGCCGGCCCTTGACTTATTTGAAATGGGTACATGGATTTTCCGGTCTGGGTACAAGAATATTAATAAGATATTAGCAAAGTTTGTTACATTGTTAATTTGGGATTTAGATTAGAAATAATATTCCGAAATAGAGATAAAAACATTACGATTTTAAAGTAACATAAAGCTTTAGTTAGGGTATATAGAATACAAATAAGTGAGATTCATGAAAATATTTCAATTATGGAAAAAGATCTATGTTATATCACAAATTGCGAAATTGGTATACGTAACATTTACGTTTTGCTAATTCTAAATTATATTTAAATTGACTGAATAACTGTTACGTTTAAAATGAAAATTGTACATTTTAGTAGAAATTTTCTACCAGATTTATGGAAATAAATGAACGTACACTGTTAGTGTTTCCGAAACATTTCTGAGAAAAGCTAGGCAACCATAGCCACCTGGGAATTTTCAGTAATTTGGCTAATAAAAGGCATCCATTATACAGTTCTCAGGATTGTTGAGAGAAGAACATAAAAAAAATGAAAAAACAGAAGTCTAAAGATTTGAACACGGTTTCTTTAGTCAAAATTTCAGCGTCGTACCGACTGCTCTAAATTTCCAGTTAAAATAAAACATTGTAGAGTATTAGAATTATGTTGGCTGAATGCCGAAGATATAAACTAAGTTGATCCCACGAGCAACGCCACATTTTAATAATTTATGTAATTGTCAATTAGGGTTCGGAATTTCCATTGACTCAAAATATTTCCCATTTCTATCAAAATAAGAACTGACAAAATGGTGGCAGTAAACTCTTGATCCACATTCCATGCACAGCTACGATAAGAAAGTGTTTTCTCATTCTGCGCATGTGCAGAACTGAAAACGAGTAATAGTATATCTAGTTAATCATACGAAAAGACTCGGATTTTTTCTCCATTACAGTGAAACAACATGAAATACTAAAAATTCTGCAAAACTTCCTTACAATTCCTAGATTAACAAAATTTTTAACTGTGTACAGTACGTGACAACGATGTTACTTATTGTGAACTTTTGTACAAGGAAATAATAAAATAATCAAATACAAAGAAATTGAAAATAGCATTTACCGAACTCCACAGCCACACGAATCAGTTTACAATACTGCTCTTGATTGATTAAAAGAACGAATTCATATGTATGAGCTGCAGCTGCACGTCCATACATTAAAGCAAAAAGAAAAGAGTGAAGTGTGTTCCCGGTAGGCGTTACTTTCAAATAGCTTATTGCGAATCTTATAAATTAAATAAGCACATTGGTATTTCAAATAAGCCGTGTTATTAGATTAAAATGTCATTCCAAAAATCCTAGCAAAGTATAGCTTGATAGGTGAAAAAATTAACCTTACTGAGTCTAAGGTATACTACGTCCCTTCTATGTCCGTCTGTCAACAACTTTCGACCAAGGAACTACTAGGGCTACGAAGGTGGTCGAGTTGTTGTTCGGGAGGTCTGGACGAAACTTCAGCAACGACATACAGATTATCCAAATTTGACGCTCCCTCCACCGCACTTGATGTTTATAAAAACAATACTATTTTTATCGAATGTGCAGGTATATTTACGTGATAGGATGTTCAGAATTTCCTCTGCATAAACTATGATGTTTCTAGGGGAAACTTTGTAAAACATTTAGACCAGCAACAAGTGCTGGAAAGCCTTATACAATCGCTACCTCAGGAACTACAATGGCCACGAAGTTAGTTGAGGTGTCCCGCGACGGAACTTCGATTTGCTTGTCTCCATATATGTAGAAATGTACTGTCTCCATCTTTTTTAAGTTAAGGTAAAGGCACCAGTTCTCATCACTGCTCCAGTAGTCGTCATGTTTTAACGACGAAAACCTTTTCATCGTTCGGTGACAAAAACAGACCAAGTTAGCAGTCATAATTTTGCTACATAACCAGCACCATTAATATGCTTATTGCGTCAGGAGAAATGTCTTGTTTTTGGGAGCCAAGTTCGTGTTTCCCAAATTTCCATGGTTTTGATACTAAAAAGTGTTAAGCAAGTGGACAATAAAAAAATAAGCATTGAAGTTTTACATATGTTTACACATGCATAAAATGCCTCTTTAATGATCAAATTAATTATCAGATTATAAATTAGCGTGCCTTGATTGCCACTTTCGCTGCTTTGGTGGTCAAACATACTTTGCACCAAAACTCATCACGTGTGATGGTTACAGATGAAAAATTGCTACTTAAAATTTTTACTCCAGAAAGTTATACATTTAATTTTATATGATGTAAATTTATTATTAAAAAAATCATGGTTATATCCTCACTCTTTCGAGTAGCCGTCAGTAAAATTCAAAATTTAAGTTCCTGCGTATTCCACCGGAAGTCAACTTAGTTGTTTTTTTTTTTTTAGAAGAATTTCTGAGGACCTTCCAGCAAGCCCTCTGCGTCTCTTTCCTTTCAAGCATGCTTTATTTTGACAGGTTCAGATCCAGTGAAGATGAAAAAGAGAATATCATACATATTTTCCAAACGAATGGTTGTAGCACATTGGGTGACGACTACTGGTGCATTGTTGTGACGACTATAGGGGAACAACAAAATGTAGGGTGACGACTACTGGAGCAAAATTAGGGTTGTAAAAAACGTAATTTTATCACTATAATGCAAATTACCGAATAAATTTATTCTATTACATTATCACACGAGACCTGAAGTTGCTAATGAAGTGAAAAAAGTAGGGTTGTTTCTTACACGTAGATCTACAGAAAGCACTTTCTGCAAAATCCACCGTAACATGCCGAGAACTGGTGCCTTTATCTTACCGGTTAGTATTGCAAAAATCTTTCATCATTTTTTTTAAAATATACTAAGTAAATGGTGTAAGAAAAGATCAATATTACAATTTATACAATTTGACTTCTTGACGTATGTTTTACAGTCTTTACGGGATCAGCCTAGTAGAGGTTGATGTAAATGGGAAAGTGTCAACAGAAGTAAAAGACTATCAGCAGGGAGAAAGCATGGGGATTAAAATTCGCAGAAGAAAATAAATGTCTATATTTATCCGTCCCCGAAACAATCTCCAACACTTTTGTATTATTACTGAAAGGCAACAGAAAATAGTTTGGCATTGATAATTGACTACTTATATGACTTATATTCATATTTTAAAACTTCAACATAACATGTTAAATAAAATTTATCAAAATGAAACTAATTGTCACGAGACTTCTTCTAGTATGAAACAACATGAACAAAAGCATTAAATTAATATTATCGACATTCGAGCTTATAGTCTCGAGAAGTAAATCTTGGTCTCGTCTCGAGTCTTGATGGATAATTCTCGGTCTTGGTCTCGTCTCGAGTAAGTCTCGATGCATCGAATCTTTGTCTGATCTCGATTCCTGAACCTTAGTCTCGTTCTCGGTCTTGGTCTCGAATTCGAGACTAGACCAATACCAGTTTCGGTCTCGGTACCATGCCTAATTGCAAGTCAATATCTACATTCGTTAGCTTGGTAGTGGACTTTGTTTAACGTCAGCTGGCACTGAGCGCCAAATAGCGCGAAACCGGTCTGGAAGTGGTAATGTCTATGCAGCATACGCGATTGTCTCACGTGACCGGGCCTGGCTAAATCCCGCTGTAGTCTGTTAAACCCCAGTTTTGTTCTGTGGATAAACAAAAATTACTTTATAGAATCGGTCGAACTAAAATTTAAATAATGTAGACCTATTATCTGAACGTTAAAGTAAGTTATTAATACGTAGTTAGTCCCTGACATTGCCCAAATTCTCACAAGCATTGTCATGTCCGCTAGCTTTGTGTTTGCTCAGTGTTTCTCTCAGATAAACCTCTCCGTAGAACAGTTGTACAGCTCCGAAGGTACTTTTGAAGACTCCAGGAAATTTGAAACTAGGGGCGGACTGGCCCGGCCGGAAACACTGAAATTCCCAGGTGCCCCCCTCACCTGCGCCGGTCCTTTTGTCTTGGAAGCGTAATGTTACCCAATAAAGAAGACCACTTACTCCACTTTTGCTACTACTTGTGGCGTTGGGGTCTTGTCGGGAGTCTAAAATTAGCGATTTTCACACACAAGACTTATGCATGAAGGTATTGTTAGTGTTATAATCTCAGCAGACCTACTGTTTCTGTAGGGCCCTTACAAATCGCTAGAAGGGGCCTCTAATGTTTAATGATAAATACACAAGGATTTAATACATTCATACTCTTTTAAGACGCAATATTTACGTTATTAAGACTTTGTATTTTGAGACCTGGGGCCTGTTTCACGAAAGTACTTCCAAACTTTTCACTCTTCAGTTTGCATTTCCAGAAGACTGTCTCAAGAGCGCTTATCTTCCTCCACAAAACCTTGTTCTCATTCAGTCACTGTTCTATCATTTTGTGCAAGGAGTGTGATTATACTAGGCAATATTTAATTGTTCGTAAACTTCTGACTCCCGAAACTAGGCAACCAAACGACAGTACACATAAATATTGTGGTGGAAGGTTGACGGTCTTGTGACAGTCATCTGGTAATGGAAACACAAGAGTGAAAAATTGACAAGTACTTTCGTGAAACAGGCCCCTGATCAGTATCCTAAAGGCCTTTACAAGTTTTGGGGGACCCACTACCATGAACGGTATTGAAGGCCCTTGAAATGTGTATTTGGAGCCCATGCTCCACAACACCCACTAGCACTAGAGCTTATTCGTTTCCCTGGTAGGGCCCTTTGTTTACCAGTCCGTTCCTGTTTCAAATTATGTTCCGTATGCTATTACGAGAGGTGTAACTAAACTTTTCGGCCCCTCTTGCAAGAAACCTTGTCCTATTATCATCTCCCACATGCAATTTAAGGCAGTGAATTATCCACACACCCCTAAGGCCCTAACACCCCCAACACCCCTGATGCATTATTGCAAGCACCCCCCTTTTGGCAGTGTAATATTTCAAATAGTGTTTTCATACTTGTTCTAAAATGAATTTATTACACGAATGATCCATAACATTCCACTTATCCGTATATGCTCAGTGAGTGATGATTCAAAATAAATTTTAAAATTTCACATTCATAATGGAATGGAAAGTTTATTATACTTTTCAGTTCAGTGTTTGTGAACGATGGTTGGAACCACACTTGCATTCAGTCTCGCAGAAGCTGGGAGAATTTTGCACCCTGGTCAAACAGTCAACATCTGTAATCCCGTTACAAAATAAAGAGCCCTCTGTAAAATTTCACTTTTCCCACTTTTGTTATCATAAACTCGCTGAAAGCAAATGACAATTCGTATTTCGGAGGTTCCTTCGACGTTCACTTCTTTTGCCCTCTCTCGGCCTCTCCATGGAAGCGATTAATTTTGCAATACGTTGTCAATCGTCGCCCTGCAAATATATATCTCTGGACCAGGAAAAAGTGAAAATGTGAGTGATAAGATTGTGAGAGAAAGAGAGAGATAACAGGACAAAATGCTGCTAGCACTGCCATAACTGCGGTGTACATAAATAATTTTCTGACCTCGTAAGGTTGGTGGTTGCAGAAGTTGAAGAGCCTTTCCCCAGACTGGAAATAATGAATGGAAAGAAAGGAAGTTGTATGAACAAACCAAGCTGAATTTTCTCCCGAAAAACACAATCCAGTCGGTGTCATAATACAGTGCTTCTCCCATTGCCAAAGGTAGTTTAGGGCAGTTGGGATGAGTATCAAATGGAAAAGAAGGCACATTTTTCCCCTTCGTATTCCTTTCATATTCCACCACTCAGATGTTCATTGAATATCATTTATTGGTCTTAAATATTTTTTCACAAGAACGAAGCGCCATATAAGTATGCCGCTAAATACAAGACTAGTAAACCCTCTTTTTGTTGTTCGTTTTCGACAACAATAGTGAACATTTTGGGCTGTCTCTATCCTCGACACAGGCTGAGCGGCGTCAGGATAGGGAAACGGGTGAACGAACATTGTCAGTGGGACTCGCCCCTGTGATCTGGATGAATAATACGGCTTTTTACGAGTCTCGCCAAGTCCTTTCCAATTACACCTGAGATACCTTCATAGTTCTAAAAGTTCCTGAGTTAAAAGATGGTCCCCGGAACTTGGAACCCTCCCCTGCGATCTGGATTAATAATATGGGCTTGAATTCGTCTCGACGAGCCCTTTCCAACGACACCTCAGCTACCTTCCTAGGCAGATGGACGCGCAAAACGAAACTTCGGGGTGGTCGAGCGAGAGGTTAGAGCACTCGCTTTCTTGGTCACGGGCTCAAATCCCGCCGGGGTTCATTGAACGCAGTAGATTTTCGGTGTACGCTTTACCGAAAAGTGTAGGTCCTGTCTTAAGAAGCTCACCAGCTCGTTTAGGCCGTTAATAACAATTCACTCACGGACATAGTGGTTCTATAAGGCTTCACAGCCCTTATTACTGAAGCCTAAAAGAAAATCAATCACTGCTCCTTCCGTTATCCTAGTAGAATCACGAGAGAAGAAATTTGAATATGCATGTCACGAGCTTTCAAATTTGATTGAAACAATTCATATAAATGAAGTGTCTAAATACAGGTTGTTGCAAAATAACACTGACAAACTTGCAAGGATAATCGTACATAAAAAAAAAAAAAAATAGTCCTAGTAATCGAGGTGGAAATTTAGGCGTGTTAGGAGCTCTGGTCTGCCGAAGGCATAAGGAAATTAGCAGTAGAGCTTCATATTTCCAATACCATTAATAATAGAGCGTACTCGGCGTGATACCGTCAAAGACTTCGGACCTGCGCTTTGCAAAATTGTGCAATGGATGCACAGGGGATTCCTTCAATAAAATAGAAGATTCATTTTATTTTAAGGTCTACCTTCCATCCCTGTCTCATAGCTATCTTAGCTACATTTCAGATTGGGTAATTAGGGAATATCTAGGTATCTCCTACTTCCTTTGGAAAATCCCTGTCCAACCATTGCACAATTTTGAAATATGTCAATTTTTTAATAGAACAGATTTGAATAGGGTTTCCTATTCGTGCCGGAAATCCGGGACCGTACCGGAATCGAGATCTGCGTCCCAGAGTCCTGAATAGTTCTCGGTACGTATTTATGTCCCGGTTTTTATCGAAGAATAGAGGAAAGGGAAAATTATCGTTTCGTTTCTTTTCACACGATTATATTCACTTTCATTTATGAGTATAGCAGCTCAGAAAATTTAAAAGAAATGAATACACAGAACAAAGATTTAATTCAAGATCACGATTCAATTACTTTAAATTGAATGAAACGTCTATTTCATTGGGCCAGGGAAAAAGCGTTTTGTTGCTCAATGATTATTGCTGTCGGTATTGCCCTTTATTTCCATCTGCCTCCTGTTTCAGAGATATTTGAACCACCGATTGAATTTCTTGGTAATTTTCCGCTGATCTTAAGAACCCTAAGAAAAAGTATACTTTGTTTAATAAAATCAGCAAGATAACAAAGGGAAATGTTTAAAAATTTACATAAAATAAAAACTTAGGTGGATTTTTTGTATTATTGATTAAAGTTTTTTTTAAACTTTTCCTTCCTTTTATGCAACAAAGGGCACATGCTTCTGTTGCCACTTCCACCAGGAAATATTTTAACAAGTTTAAAAGTAGTTTTACTGTCACTGTGATTACTTAGGCGCAGTCGAATGTTGGACATAAAATTGACATAGTTTTTAACACAAGGAAGTAAATTAAAGAGTTTATTTTTATTTTTTATTTTGCACATTTCAAAGAGTTTCGTAAATTGGTAGCATCCCTGATTTTTCCTTTTGAAATATAGCAACCGTAGGTTTGAAGTATTTTCGGGTACCACGACGCCTCAATTCTTCTGTTAGTTGTATTGGAAATATCAAGCTCTAGAGCTCATTTTCCCACGCTTTTGGAAGTCTATATCGCTAAAAATGAAGCATTTATCATTTTTTTTTTTTTTTTTAATTTTCATGTCAGGAATCCCGTGAAATAGTTTTGTTTGTGTTATTTTGCAACACCCTGTATATAACGAAAGGAAGTCGTAACTTCAAATTTTACACGAGAAGATGAAACAAAATGCTCCTGCACAAATTTATTTGCAGCAGAGTGGTCCTCGAAGTCATCATAAAAAAAATATGGAACAATATGCAATGGAAAAATCTTATTAGTTACAACTAAAAAAAATCGCGTAAGTGTAAAAATACTTGTCTTACGAGAAATTTTGTTTGATAGAAAATCATTATGATCCTATTGGCATAGTTTTGTAACTTCTTTCTGGATTTCGGCCACGTCGACTCTTCGGGTGAAGTCTGTTGCTGAGCGGAGTCCAAATTTAATCCATTGTTGAACTTTTTTCTCAGCAGGAAATAATCCATTCCATTGGCAGATATGAAAGATAAGACAGGAAGAGCAAGCTACTCATATATGCAAGTGATTTTGAATGTCTTAGAATCAGAGCTTAATTTCTGG